>APFE031631680.1:6043-22283 GCA_000404065.3 Pinus taeda
GTTGTGCCCCTATTATCCCCATATTGTTATTACTGTGCCCCATAGAATCCCTCTATTGTTATTTTTGTGGCTTTATATTATTATTGTTAGTTCGGCTAGGTTATATTGGACTCCTTAGACTCCTATATATAGAAATGAGGTTTTGTCATTTGAATCATCCAAGAATTGTTCATTTATGTAATCTAAAGGAGGTTGCCCCCTTGAAGAGGCTAAATTCTAAGGCGTTGATCTATCTTTTCTATCTTTTCTTGAGCTGGTTTCATAACATTCTTCATTCATGGCCTTAACCCAACATTCATATTACTAGCTTGATTTACATTTTGTGGTTCAATGGTGGATAATAAAGCTAGATAACTAGGAGATCCTACAAGGGTTCTTCTTGTTTATACCCGAGATTCCTTGTTTCCTAGAATTTGAGTTTCTCAATGATTCTTTTGAACATACCTCGATGGAGCCTTTTCTTTTTATGATGTGTCTTCTTATGTTGCATCATTAGTTTCTTCTTCTATATCATTGCGATTTGATGTGAAAAATCATTCATCGTCATCATCCTCTTTTGCTGATGTTACCTTTTTGGGATTTGTGCATGCTTCATCAATCACAACATCAATGCATTCAACAATTTTTTGAAGTCTCGTATTGTAATATTTGTATCCTTTTATTCTAAATGAGTAACCAAGAAGTATTCCTTCATCTACTCTAGCTTCAAACCTACAAAGTTTTTGATCATTATTTCTGATGAAACATTTTCTTCCAAAAAGTCTAAAATTCTTTACAGTGGGAGGCTTACCATACCAAAGTTCATACGAAGTTTTATCACTATTCATACGAACATGAGCCTTGTTGATAATATTTACTACGATATGTGCAAATTCACCCCAGAAGGTGTCAGGAGTTCTAGACTCATCAAGCATAGCATGAGTCATTTGTTGAACAGTTCTATTCATTCTTTTTGCCACGGAAATTTGTTGAGGAGCTTTAGCTATAGAAAATTGTCTTTTTATGCCATATTGTTCAATGAAATCAAAGAATTCATCTGATATGTATTCTCCTCCTTGGTTAGATCTGAGACATTTGATTTTTAAATCTAATTCATTTTAAACTAATGCTTTGAAGACTTTAAATTTATCAAATGCTTCATCTTTGTGTTTCAATAAACCGGTCCATCACATTCTAGAAAATTCATCAATGAATAAGATATAGCATTGTTCTCCACGAGGTGACTTTCTCTTTACTGGTCCACACAAATCAGTATGTATAAGTTCAAGAGGCTTACTTGATGATACTTCTTTGGCATTGAATTGAACTGTGGCTTTCTTGTCAAATTGACATGACTTACATATGGTACTTTCTATTAGGGTGATGTTTCATAGATCACAAACAGCTTTGAGCCTTCTTGATTTGCTTATTTGAGAGAAGCTTAGATGTCCCAACCTTCTGTGCCATAACCAATTTTCCTCTGCCTTGCCCAGGTAACATTGTTCTTGGCCACCTTTCAATATATACATATTGCTCAAGGCTCTTGTTCCTTTTATTATGATATTCACGTGTCAAGTTCACTAACCAGACATTGTTTTTATTGGAATACCACCTGATGTCCTTAGTCACACATTTGGATAACACTCAACAAGTTAGGCTTTAATCCGTCAACATACATAACATTACTAGCTTTAAACTTTTCTTTTAGAAAAATAGAACCTTTACCCTTAATGATAGCAGGTGAGTCATTTCCAAAAGTGGCATTCTTTTCTTTCTCTAAAGCATTATATGAAATAAGTTTATCTTTATCACCTGTCATGTGTTTTGATCATCTGGTATCAATGTACCATTGATTTTCTTGTCGTTCTGCAAACAATGTTATGCCACAACTTTCAGATTGTAACTCTTTCCTTTTCCATACCTTAGAATTTGTTGATATTTTCTCCTTTTGAGACATTGGCTATAATTTTCTCCTACATTTAGATTCTTCATGTTTGAAGTTATTGCAAAATGAGAATTCAATTTCATATTTAATAGGTGAGAACTTATTATAATTGTTCTTATTTTCTCTTGTCTCATTCCTTTGTTTTCTTTCTTCTCTAGTCATGATGGTTTTGTATGCAACACATTGAACAAACTTATGACCAAAATTATGATATGAGAAACATTTTCCATTAAAGAAGAAATTTCTGTGATCATAGAACCTTCTGGTGTTGTTTACCTTTTGATCGATGCTTCTGTTGTTGGTTATCCTTGTATTAGAGTGAACATGATTTACATGTGGAATGTCTTTACTCTTTTGTTGAGGACTGAGGCTTTGTTGATTGGTTTTTGCTACATTTAGATAGCTTCCGGTGGTGGTTGAAGGCTTTTCTATTTGAGATGTTTCTCAAGTGTATCCAAGAGATGTCTTCATAAGAGGAGAGCATTGTACCTTGATAATTTCATCTAATGTTTCAGATCCTTTAGCAAAGCTAAGATTCAAAATTTTTATTTTCTCAAGTTCCTTTCTTAGACTTACTACTTCACATTCTAACTTCTCATTATGCTTTTCCTTTTCTATGAGATGCTTCAATGTATCTATGGTTACTTTGTTTTCTTCCAAGCAAATTTTAAGTTGAGTAATTTCTTCAAAGAAATATTTTTCCTCTAAATCATCCACAAATTTATCATTAGACTCATTAGTATTTTTCTCAAAATCCATGAGTGATTTAAGATCTTGATGATATTCTCCTTCTTCTTTATGTGACAAGCCATCACTATCTTCACGAGTATAATAATTTCTTCTATTGTCAAACCGTCTCCTATTACCTTTTCTAGTATCCTTCCCTTTTTCATGGTTGTCCTTATGAGGACATTTAGTAGCATAATTACCAACTCTACCACAAGCAAAACATTTGAAGGGAAGCTTACCTCTGAACCTGCCATTGCCCAGTTGAAGTTTCTACAAAGTTCACCTCATCTTCTTCTGATATATATCTTGATTCCTTGTGTTCTTTCTTTTCTTTTGCTTTTGCAGATGCTTTAAGAGTGGCTTCTCTGACTTCTGAGGGACCTCCTTTCCTCATTTCAAAAGTAATTAGGATCCCGTGAAGTTGAACAATAGTAAGAGTCTACAAATCCTGCTTCTCTTCAATGGAAGACACTTTTGACTCAAATTTAGGAGTTAGAGATCTTAAGATTTTCTCTACTAAAGTAGTGTTCTTTATTTCTTCACCCAGATTTTTCATTTGATTTACAATCTCATCTATACATAGAAAGAAACTAGCAATACATTCATCATTATGCATTTTGATAGTTTCATATTGAATTCTGAGGGTTTGTAGTTTAATTTTTTTACCTTGGTATCACCTTCATAGCTTTGAATGGTTGTGTCCCATATTTCTTTTGTTGTGTTTAACTGCATAACTTTGACAAATTCTGATTTGGTCAGACTTCCCAATAATGCATTGACATCTTTGGCATTGGTTTCATACGTCTTATTTTCTGTTGCATCTATGGGAACTGCAACTGTATATTGGTAACCTCCTTTCATAATTGCCCAAAAATCTGCTCCAAGGGACTGAAGACAGGATCTCATTCTTGTCTTCCAATATATTAAATTATTTCTGTTGAAGAGTAGTGGTATGACAGATGTCATTTTGTCTTGGTTTCTCATATTGGGAGATCTTCCTTCAAGCGATCAAGCTTGTTTTGAAGGAATTGCTCTGATACCAATTACTGGGAAAAATACTAGGGGTGGGGGGTGAACCAATATTTAAAAAACTCACAATAATAATTTTAGTTTCTGAAATATGTACATGAATTCACTGAACCCAACTCGCATACACGACAGTTGTAAAAGAAACTAGCGTATGCTTAGTAAACTTGTAAAACAATTGATTATTTATTTTTTAAACTTAAACCAGAATGTAAGAGATTTATCAAGCATTTGATAAGTAGTAAGTATGTGCAATAATAACATAATAAAGCATCACACATAAGCAACACACATGAACATCAAGATTTAAGGTGGAAACCCAATGTGGGAGAAAACCATCGTTGTTGTCATCTAAATCTTCAAACTTATTAATATCAGAAACCTATTACATTCTTGTACTAGTGAAGACTCATGCCAATACGCAGGCACCCACCTATTGAAGGCTACAACATTCACTCATTCTCCATCTCCTACTGAAAGGGAGGTCCAAAACTCTGATCTGATTACCAGCTACTACTGGCAAGAAGCTTCAACTTCCTCACTGAAGGCTCCAACCCTCAGCAGCATCCATGGACCACATTTCATAAATTTTCACACTAGATCCACCTACTTTAATGTATCACAACTTGTAGATCAACTGAAGAAAACACCAATGTAATTCAAACATAACAATTAAATCAATGTAACTAGAACAAAAAACTGAACTCAGAATAATACATGAACACACATAATCAACTGCAACCCTGATCATTCATTTGCCAACATGTATATGCTACTTCACTTAAGGTAATCCGTGTGTATTACCACTTTTTTGTAGAGAAACCTGCGTAAAGATCTCACTATACTAAAAACTTGTAATTCTGAATCAGACACAGAGTTTGCTAGAGTTATTCTAAAATATTGTGTTAGCTTAGAGAACCCTCATATATTAGTAGCAACAATAATCCTTTCAACCAATAAACATGTAACCAAATTCAACTTCATCATTCAATGAGTTCTACTTCAGACATTATCACTCAACCCAGATCAATATGAGGACATCATTGACAAACAACAGAGATACAACAACACTGATCAGGTTGATAAGTCATTTATGAATATAAACCCTTCCTTTATGTACACGACTTTGAAGAAATGAGCCCACGTGTATACACAACTTCATCGAGACCAACCTGCGTACAGATCTACAAATTTTGACCTAAAATTGCGCAACTCTTCAGAATGTGAGAAAGACCCAGATCATAATATTCAGAGATAAAAACATGCATCAATACTTATATCTAGTCAATCCATGAGTAGATCATACAATGGAAAGTCATTTCAGGTCTCATGATCTCGAACCATCATTGTATTCATTGGTGCATAATTATTTCAGATCTATGTGTCAACTATGGCCCTTACAATGAAAATATACTTCAGATTGAAGTATTCCTCAAAAACCATTTCACATGCACACTTAGCACTTTGATCTTCACCTCCTTATATAGTTAGAGCCTTAGCCAATACCATGAGTCAAAACTACACTAGTGCTGGTGGTAATCTTGGATAGGATCAAGTAACTATTACTGCGCTCAATATTGTGGGCTAATACCATGGTAAGGACCCTTGGTATTCTTAAGTTAGTGCGCCAACATATATGCAACTTTGCCTTTTTGTACCTTTGTGTATACGCGACTTGGCCTTGACGAATCCATGTATAGATCTTCAAATATTCACCTTTATCAAACTTATGATTATGATCTGTAAACCTTTGTCCCATCATTCTATTATTTTGTTCCATCATTTTTTCACGTCTGAAATGACCTATGGATTCATCTAGTTACCATATACTTGTCTTGTTACAAGTGATTTATCATTAAGAAAAACACATGCATCATAATGCCAAAACCCTACCCCCTCCCCCAAAAATAAAAGAATCGCCTCTAAAATCATTTTAAGAGTGATTAGGATCCCTCTCACAATAACTTACAACCTCACTACTTCCTCATGCACCAAAATCCAACAAATGTTTGTCAATTTTTGGACGAAATTATGTAGGTATTTTGACAAGACATGGCTCCCAGTTTCATTAGTGTAATTGTGTGAAATAATCCAATGAACATGTTGTCATGAAATATATGACACCACTTTGTTGGATGTCCTTGTAAAAAAATTTGACAAATATTCATTAAATATTCAGTGCATTATTGTTGAAAGTGCATCGGATATCCAATGAATAGTTTTGTCAAATTTCCAACAGATAACGTTGGATAATCCAATGGAATTTCATCGGACATCCAATGAAACTTTGCATCAAATATTTGACACCTAATGAGGCTATCCGATGGAGGAATTCTTGTTGGATATTCGAAAAATATTTACATTGAATATATGATGAAGTATGGGTTTTTCGAATATCCGACGAACCTATAACTATTTAAAAAAACTAATAGTCTAATATATTTCAAGATTTAAACTTACATGGGGTTATATAATTTTTCTATGGGTGCAAAAAGTGCTTGCCATGGCTTGGATGTTAATACGAGGAACTCTACAAGGACCTAGGAAAATTCAAATCCATCCGAAATATGCTTGAGTCTAGGTCACACTAACATGAAGCTAAGAGGATTTGTGGGATTAGAAAATCATTTAAGAAAGTTTTTCCCGCACTTTTCTTATGATGAAATTCTTTTTGGTGCATCAATAAAGGGAGGTAGAGTATTTCAATGGACCATTGTTAAGGTACAACTGAATCCTTGAAGAAAAGAATTTGTAATGCATGAGTTCCAAGTCTACCAAGCCTCTGGTTAGCATTTGAAATCAAAGATAAATCATTTAATTATTCTTGCAACAAGGGAGACCAATAACCTACTACTCAAAAACTTTAGTTGACACAAAGAAAAAATAACCAATGGATGACAAAGAATTGTATCCTATAGTCCAAATAATGAAGCATCAGTAACTTAAATTATTGGGACATGGGACAATTATCATTTTATACCACAAGGCATTGTAATTACTTAAAATCCACTCCAAGGTGCAACAAATACATAATTTCAATTGGATTTCCTTCTTGAATCAATTTATAGTGGTAATCAAATACAAGAAAGGTACACACAACCATAGTTGAAACTTGATTTTCCTCAAGATTTCATTTCTCTTCAATGGAAGATTAATGAAACTAAATCATTTTGTTAATGAGTAACAAAGTTGAAAGAAGATATATCCAATTTGTTAAGGGAGTGATGAGGCTTTGGAGGAGCATCTCTAATCAATACGATGGTTTATGCCTGCTAATAGGGCTCCTTTGTCCCTCCCCAAAGCAATAGAATTCTTACATGTTCATGCTCAACCCAATTATATTTGCCTGAAAACGTCCCTAGCAACAAGTCAACAAGGAAAAGTAACTTATTGTACTCTATAAGAAGAGTCAAATGACACAAAGGGATCACAATGACTGTTGCAACCCTGGCAATGGATATGGTAGTGGAGAGTGATTGTTTGTACTATACAAGAAGAGTCAAATGACATAAATGGATCACAATGGCTATTGAAACCCCGACAATGGATATGGTAGTGGAATCATTCATATTCCCATCCACTACCATTTGTAATAGATATAGGCAATAATATAAGGCTAGAAAATTTGTGAAGATAGAAGGAATTCCAAAGTTGGAAATCCCACTTAGAGAGCCAAGAAGAGAAATCCCTTCAGCTCAATGAACAAACTCCTTTAGCTCAATGAACAAACTTTGATTAGAAAGCTTATGGGGACTTGGCTAAATTAAAATACATCGGACAACTATATCTAGAATCAATGTGGCTCCCTCTAATAAGGAAAACATCAATATTCCCTCTATAAGAAGGGCTTCATTGATCTCCATTTTCAGTATAAGGGAGAAAACCATTTTATATTTATATTTGGGCCTTGGTTTCTAGGTTTTAAGGGATTCTTCTTAAATAAATGGACCCTTGAAATTGATCTAAATGAAGAGTTGCCCACGGTTGTCCCTGTTTTCATCTATTTTCCCCATCTCCCATTAAATCTCTAAGAATAAAAAATCTTGTGAATCATTAGTAACAATAAACAAACTAGGAGATAGTAAAAGATAGACAATAGTAATAAGAGAACATCATCTGATAAATTAGGAAATTTACTATCAAATCATGAAAGACACCTCCAATAATTTCACAACCTGAACTACTATACGAGGAAGTATCTTTTCTTGAATTATACATTGAATCAAAAGAAGATATCAACAGAGAATTAAGAAAAACACCTATTAAATATTAAACAATTGCATATTCCATTGAACAAAGTCTTAGTTTCTGGGGAAGCAACATTTTAAGAGCTAAAAACTATTAACAATAAAAAGGCCACATATGGAGAACCAAATTGAATTTTCACGGATCTTAACAATCTTCTACAAGTAACCAAACTAAAGACAACAATAATATCATAATATAGTCATCATATCATTATTTTATCAAATTCAAAGTGTTACTAATGTATTCTTGCCAAAAGTTCTTAACCTAAAATTTAGTGACATACACAACAACAATTATAATTATAAATATAATAGTGACATACACAATAATAATTATAAATATAACAGAGGTATAATTTGTTTCTAGTTATCAAACAAATACAAGTTTTGATTCTTCTAAATGGCATATTTGTTTTTACAAATAATTTAGTTTAAGAAGAAATTTTGTTCAATAAAATATTTAGAAGATTTTTTTGTTAAATACCTTACAATGTGAAATACATAGACCTTTAGGATTGTCTAGGAGGAAGTGAAATGTGATCTTTCACTTCCGGCACCAAATATACAAGTAGGATACCTGTCATTAAAGAAAAACAACAAACACTTTTAGCATTGTATGTGAAATAACTATTCTAACCATATTATTTTTTGGGACCAATTGATGGTGATGAGTGTTCCACTTATCCTCCCTCTACCCCATCAATGATGGGGACATTGAGCTAGGGCCTCTCTAAAATATCTTGCCCCTACTCTTTTTCTCTTTATTCAAATGTTATTGTTTTATGCTCCCAAGATACCTTAGAAAGGCATATCAACGAGAATTTTTGTCTTCTGTGAGACACCTCCCCCAAAAGGTCAACCAAATTCCTCTTTGAGTCCAATGAGGACTTGTATTTGTACTGACAAATCATTGCCCACACACCGCGATGACAAAAAACATACCAATTCCAAGTGGCCCCAAAGTTGAGCTCCCATTAAAAAACATACTGTTGACCAGGTCTAGTGGCCCCAAAATTGAGCTCCCATTGAACAACATAATGCTAACCAGGTTCAGTGGAGTACACACATTTGTCATTTGTCCCATCAAGAGTTTCTTCTCATTGGCCTCAATGTTGGAGGTTAGCAAGGAAGGGCTTATTTGCTATTGTACCACCTTAGTGTCATCTACTCAAGGAAGGACATCATCTACCAATGCATTGGAAATAACACAATTTTTCTTTTTGGCTTATTCACTTTTCTTTAGTGAGGCATGTTCAAACTAGCCTCTAGTTGGCTATTAGAATTTAGACATTATTATTGTTCTACTTTTTAACACTGTTCTAGGAGATGCCCTAATTACACCCTTATTATGTACTAACATTGCATGTACATCTTTAGTCCCACTGACCTACCTTTTGGTCATTCATTGAGCATTAGTATAATCATTTATAATTTGCAAAATTATTAGCTTGAAATTTTCTACAAAATCATCTTTGTATTCCTATATATCTGAAGTTGTACCTCTACAAGCAGTTAAGGAAATTGAGGAAATTGATGATGATGTTGAAGCTGGTATTTGATGGAAATGTTCACATTGTTCTCAAGATTTATATAATATAAGAAGTTGATTGAAGAACTCCTACTATGTTCTTGTTATGTGGTTATTGTTCTATTAAAAATCTAGCCATATATTTTAACTATTAGGATTTGAAAAAACATTTCTATGTACTTTTGTATGGTTCTCAAGATTTCTCAATAATAAACTATAGCTTCCAAAGGATTGCAACCAATGTGACTTCTTTTCTCCACAACATTTTTGGAAGTACTTTGGTAGAGATACACAATTGTTTTTTGGAAATTTAGAATATAGTTGTACATGAGATTTTGTAAGGATTGCAACCAATGTGACTCCTTTTCTCCACAACATATTTGGAAGTACTTTGGTAGAGATACACAATTGTTTCTCTAAATTTCCAAAATTTAGAATATAGTTGTACATGAGATTTTGTATTTCTCTACGGTAGAGAATTTCAAGGAGCTCATAGGACCATTTTTTAACATTATATGAGAACAAGCCGACATGTTTTTCATCGTATCATATGACTAGGCAAGTCGTTAAAGGATGTCATAGGAAAAGAGATGAAGATATTTGTTTGTAGAGTATATTTGTCGAAACAAATAAAACGTAGTATGCTTATTTTGGTAGTATTTAAATTTTCGATGATATTAGTTTTGGCTTAAAATAACAAAAAACTGTTAGACTAAATATGTAGACTGAATATATATATATATATATATACTGAATATATATGTGATGTGTGTGTTAGCGAGCATTGTGACCATCCTTTACCAATAAATCTTTACTTTACAAGATAGACCAACAAATCCTCACTTCACAAGATAGAGGTTAAGATGTATTCTCTTTGAAGGTTACACCATGCCATTTTCTCAAAATGGAAAACTTTTCTTTTTTAATCAAGCCTTATTCAAGTTTAATATTTCACAAGTAATATTTCTCAAAGTGTGAATATGACTGGAATAAGTATAAATCCAAACAAGTTGTTATGTTACCCTTTTACTGTTCTTTTTCAAATCATCTAAACTTTTTCTTGTTAGAGTCCCACTTCTTTTTATTCTATTTATGAGCCTTGATTATATGCTTTGATGTTAGAGGCTTATTGTCTTGCGTCATCTTACTATGAATTAGCGTACCCTAAACTTATGCTAAAGTAGTATGGCTAACGTGGAAGAAAACTCTTAACGATGTGATGAGATATGTCAATGGGCTCTTGCCATTTAGTTAGTTGGTAAGGCAGGGTTGTTTCATACATCCCACAAAGGCTCAAATCCCTACTATCTCACACATGCAAACAATCCATTTGATGCAGTAATATTTAATAACGCTCAGTGCAGGTCCTGGGCAATTGAATAGATACGTTGATTTGTAGCTTCTCAACCATTTTAGAAATTTTATTTTTAAGTTTAGAAATTTTTGTGAATATTCTGGCCTATCATATGGTATGGAATCTATAAAATGTTTGACAATATTTTTGTAAAAATATATTTAAATTTTAATATTTTACATTTTCTATATAATTAATTTTAGCAATTTTTTAAGGGTCAATAATTTTATATTTTTAAATTTTGGGCCAATCATGTTTAAAAACAACATGAATTAACTAATGTTTTTTCCAGAAAAAACGTTCTGTAATTTTAGCCCACTGTATTATTAGCCCCTAAAAATTTCCCTGATTGAGTGTTGTAAACCAACTACACTTTGTTTTAATACTCCCAGAAAAAACATGTAAATTTAGCCCACCTGCTAATATTAACCCCTAAAAATTTCCGTGATTGAATGTTGTAAACCAACTACACTTCGTTTTAATACCCAAAATAGAAATGCAATCATACTCCCAGAATAATACTCTGGCAATAGAGATGACATGATTGCAGCTACATAGTGTTAATAGGAAGCATCTTTGACATGATTGCAGCTACATAGTGTTAATAGGAAGCATCTTTGCCAGGCTAATAAAAAAAATAGACTTCGTTTTAATACTCCCGGAATGGGGATGACATGATTGCAGCTACATAGTGTTAATAGAAGCATCTTTGTCAGAATAATAAAAAAATAGAGATATGCATATGAATGTTCTCAATATCCATCTTTCGATGGAAAAAGGAAATTTAGTTTAGTGTTGATGTGTTGGAAAGAGTAAATTTAGTTTAGTGTTGATGTGTTGGAAAGAGTAATATTCTGTGCGAATTATTGTAACCCCATAATGCCATTAGCTAAATCATAGTATTCTGTTGTATATGGCATTAACTAAATAAACATCTTATACTGCAAACAACCATAAACATATCACTACTTATCACTGCAATTGAAACTTTAGACAGATAAGCTCAAAATGATAGGAGATGGCTTCAAACAATATATAGTTGAAGTAAAATGACAGCACAAATGATAATAATTTATTCTTATGCTAGAAACCCATCTCCATTTTAGATACAAAATACCAGCAATATTATATTAAGGGCGAGGCGAACCACTACATTTACATAATGAAATTCAGATCCTTATTATTCTTAATGTGACTTTATTACACATTTGCTAATTGGCTCTGTTTAGGGAATCAGTGGAAACTATCAATCTATGTTCACTGATTTGCTCAACATCCTGAAAGTGGAGTGTATTTATTACCTACTTAATTCATATTTCAATAGTGAGCACTCGGAAAAGTTTATTTGAAACTTTTATCTATTTTCCACCTCAAGAGATTGGAATTCTTTTATCGTTCAATAAATTTTGGTAAATCTCAAAGAAACCATTTCAATTACGTGCTACACTCAAATACTACCTTGATGCATCTTTCAATGAGTTGCACGACAAAGGATATTGCTGCAATGTGGACTAGAATTCCAAGGTTAGGGGGGACAACGATAAATAACTAAAGTTTGTAGCCCTAGAAAGAAAATCCTCCAGCGAGTTATGGCCGAATTGACACCCTTTTAGATGTACCTGTGAGGAATTAAAATGGGGGTTATAATTAGTATCTCTGTTGCACAGAGGCAAATTCAAGAACGAATTGTGTGGTATTCTAGGGTTTCAAATGAACCTGTAGAGGATATATAGGAGAGCCACCGCTTTCCTACAGTTAAACATCGCAAGAAAGATAAATTTTAGTCGACCAAGTCCCCTTCAGAAAAAGGGAATAAAAACTTGAGAAATATAAGAATAATGATGTGTATATATTTTGACACTCTGCAAAAGAGAATATTACCTTAGAAGTCTTGCCATGTAGTCTTTTTGGTGTGACCGAGATGAATTCCAGCTTTGGAATTCCAACTGTGCGATAATGAAAAACCCTCATGACCAAAAGAGAGATGGTAAACCTTTCCAAGCACACAATTGGAGAAAAGTGAGAAAAAAACTCCAAAGAAATTAATATTTGAGTGGCAGAAATACCCAAGGCAGAAACTCAAAATATGAACGAATTTTTCTCTTTCAATAAATCACCTGTGACAAAGTTGAAGCCGTATCTCTTATAACATAGTAGAATTTGACAAATTATTCGAGTAATTTCACTGCTAAATATTGCATACATTCCTCCAGGGAGAGACTGTAAAAAAACTAGCGTTTGATTTAGGAATGCAGAGCTCCGTTTCACCAAGAGAGCAAATGCACGATAAAAGTTCGTCCATGGGATTCGGTATCCCTAACCCTCATCTGAATGAACCCTGTCGTTATTTACTAAGGTACAACCTTGATCGTTGAAATTGACAACTCATGTAAATGCCATGAGGTGGTAAGGAATCCAACCAAGTGTCAAACTTCATGTGACCACCATTCTGTTGGCAGGAAACTGAGAGATAGATGTGTTCAATGTAACATAAACCTTATCTTGCCATCGACGGAGAACATGAAAATCCTTGGTCTAGACCATCCATAGTAAAGATTTTACTTGTTGGAATACCAACTTTTAGGTTTTTCGTGGTTTTATGTGGCAGGGTATTTTTATTATTGATATATTTAGGTATTTTATTTTATTTTAATATTTAGTTTTTAGTTATTTTATATTTATTTTTAGATGTTTGTGCAGTGAATAATTATTTTATTATTAATTTTTTCAATTGAAAAAAGCAAAAAAGGGTGTGTAATAAAGAGGGTGTATTAAACAATAACATATAACAAAAATAACTATAAAGTAAAGATGATTTATGAAAAAATTATGTATAACTATAAAGTATAGATGATTTATGAAAAAATTATGTATAACCATAGGGATTTTGTTTTTTTTTTAATTAAACCTTTTTGGGATTCTTAATTTCTTTTGTTTAATTAATCATTTTTTGGGATTCTTAATTTTTTTTTTTTTTTATTTAATCGTTTTTGGGATTCTTAATTTCTTATTGTGATTTTTAGTTATAAGTTGGAGTTTTATTTAGTTGTTACCGTGGTGAAGTGGGATAATGTTTATTTTATTATTAAGAGTTTCAAATTAATCAAAACTATCTTATTCATTTATGTATATTATATGTATAATTGAGTAAAATATATTATATTTATAAATATATATTATGCCACTCAAGAATTAACTTAATTTTGGATTTATTTCTAGGTGCAAACCTTATTTTTTAGTACAAAATTTGAAGAAATGTTTGCACCTTGAAATATTTTAATCCCTCTTGGAACTTGATAGATCTAGAGTTAAGATGGATTTTCTCTAAATCGATTGGGTATGGAACAAAACACCTTATATCGTCATCTACCAATTTAATTTTAGGAGCATGCCAATTACCTCCCATTAAAACAACACACAACACATATTATCTAATATATATAATATATAATATATAACTTTATTACATAATAAAATAACTTTATACACAGTGCAACAGTAAATCATTTTTTTGACATTAATAATCAACATAATCCTTGGAGCCCAAGGGCCTTTCTACAGTTCCACAGTTTATTAATTATGCATTGTATGAATCTTTAAATCTATTTAAGTGCGCATTAAAGTTGACATCAGGGGTTGGATTCTCATGCTAGCCATTCTTCTCGGTTGTCAACTCAGGATGTATTGGTTTGTTCGCCATGTTTACTGCCCCATCCACCTGGCGCTTGGAGCGTGCACCCGGCCGGTGTTTCTACATGTCCATCGCGCGGGTTTTAACTCCAGCTAACCAAGCTGACGTGCATGGTTCGCCCACTTGGTACAGCACGAGCATTCCATTACTGAAGCTCTCCTCCTGGGTTACTATGCCATTATCGACGGTGGGGAGGAGTCCTTCCAGATCAACGATCTACATTGACTCCAGGATGGAAAGTACTGCTGAAGGGTTTTCTTTGTGGCATCCGAACTTTCTCGAACTAATTTTGGAGGGGGCTTCTGGCTCCTACAGGTCTCTGGCAATTCGAATTCACACCACTCATCCTTCCAAACAGGTTACTCCTGGATATTCTAGAGTCTCTGCCTACCGACGACGTTCATGGTAAGCCTACACGCTGCTTGCTTTGGTATTGTTGTTTTCAATTATGAATTTTAACAATGTTTTCCTGCTCTCACCAACGTTTTGGGTGATTTCTTGTCGCAGGTACTCGGTCATGGTATCATGACCGACTCCCAGGTGGGCGACCAGTTCAGGCTCCCTTACTCAGGTCACCTTCCAGGTAAGAAGCATCTGCCTCCATAGATTTAAGAGTAGATGGTGAATCCGGAAAAAATGGCGGAGCTGCTTCCCTTCTAGGCAAGCCCGCTTGAGTTCTGTTTCGGATATGGGTTTTACAAGGTGTATTTATTTTTTGATAAGGCCGCAGGCCTACTCTGGTTGTCTGTAATGTATTTATTTCACCTCGGCACAGTTCTGAGGATAGAGTGCTGGGCGTTTTGCGTCGGTTATCAACCTCTTAATGTATATTCATTTTTACAGAACCAAGGGTTGAACCCTTTTGTGGGTTATTCCCGGGTGAATACTTATTTAATGCTATGATTTGCATGACTGTTCTGTATTCGTCCATTATTGGGTTAATATATGAATTTGTTTTCCTTCCGCTGCAATGATTATCGTTAATGGTTATGCAATTAGTTCATATGGTTTAGTATTAGTCTGCATAATTGAAGCTCTTAGCTGGATGCAGAAAGACTGTGTTTTCCCTTTTTCCTTTTGAGCCACCGTGCAGGGTTTCGATACCTGGTGCTATTTCCCAGGGTTGGAATACGGTTAATTGTTTGATGATTGAAGGCTGCTTATTATAGTTGGTAACCCCCCTTTACGACTATGCTACCCATTCATACCAAATACTTTTCTTTTATTTACAGTGTTATTGCCACGACTTCTCTAATGATTATTACCATATTTATAGTCCGAGGATGTTTGTTTAATGCTTGTTTACTTGAACAATGCTCTTCTCCAGCTACGGTTAAATCTGAAGTTGATTCCATGCTCTTTTAATCTGATCTATGGTTACTCCTGTAAGAAAGAGGCACTACAATGATTTATCAGAAGCTTAGCCCGAAATTACATGCATGTAGCTATTCATATATTTATGTTATTTTAGTTTTTTCCAAGACAATGGGAATACTTGTATACGTATATTAATTTTAGACTTGGTTTTAAAATGCAGTTTAATATACAGGTATGACCATGTTTATTCACTCCTTTGCTGCTATTTACGAAGATTTATCTTGGAAAATAGGAACCTGGTTTTGATTCTTTTCTCGGTTTTACAGTGGCTACTCAATGATCTCAATCTTAAATACTTTATGTATTACACTAATTTTGTCATTTACTACTGGTATTAATTCATAGTTCTTTTATGTATATATAT
>APFE031631680.1:22824-40443 GCA_000404065.3 Pinus taeda
ATATTCACGGTTCTTTGTTTTCCATAAATATAAGAATTTGAACAAATATATAAGTGAAAACTAGAACTACTAGCTCTTCAGTCATTTCTTACCTGAACAGAGAGCAAACCTCCCTAATGCACTTGTCAACCTCCCATCCTTAGGAGGGTCCTGCTCGACCTTCCACCCCCAAGCACTCCTGCAAGACTCCTGTTGCCTGCAAGACTTGTAACGTCGCTAGACCTGCGCTATCTGGTCACTACCAAATGTAGCGGCTCCAGGAAGGTTTCTGCTTCCAAATTATACGCTATCTGGTCATCACCAGACTTAGCGTTTGCTGCATGGATACAACTTACCGAGCCTCGCTATCTGGTCTTTACCAGACTTAGTGTTTTATTATCTTTGGCTCCTCTCTCACTATCTGGTCATTACCAGACTTCGTGTATCCTCCTCCTTTTCTCTTTTTCCTCCCCATACGAGAGTCTCAATCATTTCCAGAAGGTAGTTAGGTTTTCTTATCTCCTTTGACAACTGTCCTATTTTAATTTTAATCCTCCTCTCATGAGGAGGCACCACAACTATTGCCAAACTGTTTTTCTTTCAACAGCGATTAGAAGCAACAAAATAATAATTAACCATATAGTTAAAATTAAACAGTAATACATTAATAATTACTCAGTTTTACCAACATAACCATAGTCAAATAGTCAAATTAACTGCATTTAATTTAAAATACTACCACTGTACTAGGGGCATCACATCTCCCTCTCCTAAAGTTCAACATCGTCCCGATGTTGTTCACCCGTAAACAGTTCGGGATAAGCTTCCTTCATGCTCTGCTCATTCTCCCAGGTGGCCTCATCTGGTCTGAATTGCTGCCACTACACTTTAACCTGGATGATGGCTCGTTTCCGCAGCACGACCCTTCTCCGATCTAATATGCTCACTGGCTCGACCAGAAATTCTCCTTCCGGCTCCACCTGAAACACACAATATTTCGATCAGTCTTCTTCTTAATGACCAATTTTTTAATTTGTGCTATTTAAGGCACATTCTTACCTAAATGTCTTGCCAACTAATTATGTGTTTAGGGTCATAGACATATTTCTTTAATACTGACACATGGAAGACGTTATGGACCCGGATGTGGCTGGGTAGGGCTAGTTGATAAGCCACCAGCCCAATCCTTGCTAAAATATGGAAGGGTCCACAAAAGTGGGGTGCCAATTTGGCACAACTGCTCCATTGTAAAGTACTTCTCTTTGCCTAAATTCTTACATATACATGCTCCCCTACCTGATATTCCTTGAAATTCCTCTTCTGATCCGCAAATTTTTTTTGTCTATCTTGGGCTACCTTTAAGTTGGCCCGCACTCTTTTAACCATTTCTTCCATCTCTTTTAACATCTCAGGACCCAACATGAGTCTCTCTTTGGGTCCACCCCAACTAGATGGTGTACGACATTTTCGTCCATAAAGTACTTCAAATGGGCTCATCTGTAAGGACGCATGACAGCCATTGTTAAACTCCATCAAATGCAAATACTCTTCCCACTGAGTTGGTTGCTGCATCACATAAGATCTTAGCATATCTTCCACCACTTGGTTTACCCGCTCAATCTGCCCATCGGTCTGCGGATGATATGCAGTACTAAAATTTAGTTGAGTTCCCAAACCTTCAAATAAAGTCCTCCAGAAAACCGATGTGAACTTAACATCGCAGTCAGATATTATAGTTTTGGGCAAACCATGGAGCTTAAAAATATTTTTCACAAAGATATTTTCTATTTGTGCTGCACGATAGGTAGACTGTACCGGTATGAAGTGGGCTGATTTGCTAAGTTTGTCCACCACAACCATGATGGAATCATTATTCTTTTTGGATTTAGGTAACCTTGTGATAAAATCCATAGTAATAATCTCCCACTTCCATTTTGGTATGGGTAATGGCTGCAATAGCCCTGTAGGGTGCTGATGTTCGGCCTTAACCTGCTGACATTCTATGCATCGTGGCAGGTAATCTATTACATCCCTTTTCATACCCGGCCAGTAACATTCCTTTTGAAGCGAGGTGATGAGCTTTTGGTAACCTGGGTGTCCTGCATAAGAACTTGTATGATATTCATCTAAAACCTTTTTCTTGACTTCATCTTGATTGGGTATATATATTCTTTTCCTGTAGTATAATATGCCTGCTGCATTCAGCTCATAGCCCTGTTGCATTATGTGGCTGGTCAATTTTGCACTTGCTGCTTATTTTGTTGATAAACTTGATCTTGCTCAGCAGCCCCTTCGATTTCTTCACTGAGGGTAGACCATCCTTCACTAAAGGCAATTTCATAAAGACAATGCACCTTCTAGCTTAGAGCATTAGCCACCTAATTTTCTTTTCATTTCAGGTGCTTGATCTCAAAATCGAATCCACTCAAAAAGTCCATCCACCGAGCTTGCCTAGCGTTTAAAGTTGGTTGGTTCAAATAGCTGGTCAGGCTGTGGTGGTCTGTCATCAATAAGAATTTCTTCCCTATCAGATAATGGCGCCACATTTTTAATGCATGCACAACAACGGTTAGTTCCAGGTCATAAGCAGAATACTTCTGTTCATGCTCTTTCAATTTTATGGATTCGTAAGCGATCGCTTTCCATTCCTGCATCAACACCCCTCCTACACCTTCTTTACTTGCATCGGTGCAGACCACATAATCCTTTTCCGGGTCTGAAATGCTCAACACTGGTGCAGTTGTGAGTAGATGTTTGAGCTGTTCAAAGCTTTGCTGACATTCCGCAGTCCATTTAAATATTTTCCCCTTTTTTTGTAAGGAGGTGATAGGGTAAGCAACCCGTGAAAATCCTTCCACAAATTGCCTATAATATCCTTCCAGTCCCATGAAAGACCTTATATCTGCCACGTCTTTCGGTATTGGCCATTCCATTATAGTTCTTATTTTTTCGGGGTCCACTGCAATGCCCTCTTTAGTGATGATATGTCCCAGATACTGGATCTGCTCCTTATAGAAATCACATTTGCTATACTTAGTGTACAACTGATGTTCGTGGAGCGTTTGCAATACGAGCCTGAGATGCTCCTCACGCTCTTTGACATTCCGAGAATATATTAGTATATCATCAATAAACATTAACACAAACTTATCCAAATACTTATGAAATACACTATTTATCAAGCACATAAACGTCGCAGGTGCATTAGTCAGCCCAAAAGACAGCACCACAAACTCATAGTGTCCGTAACGGGTTCGAAAAGCAGTTTTGGCTATGTCCTCCTCCTTAATTCTGATCTGGTGGTATCCGGATCTCAAATCAATCTTTGAAAATACTGTCGCCCCTTTCACCTGATCAAACAATTCATCGATGTGTGGTAGTGGGTATTTATTTTTAACTGTTAATTTATTCGGTTGTCGATAATCTATGCACATACGGAGAGTTCCATCCTTCTTCCTGACAAACAATATAGGGGCTCCCCGGGGTGATACGCTGGGGCGGATGTACTTCTTGTCCAACAGCTCTTGCAGTTGCATCTTTAATTTTGTTAATTTCGGCACACTCATGCGGTATGGTGCTCGGGACATCGGGGCTGCACCAGGTACCAGTTCTATGGTAAAGTCCAAATTTCTCTTAGGTGGCAGCCCTAGTATTTCTTCGGGAAACACGTCTGCAAATTCTTGCACCACCGGTATGCCTTCCAAAGTATTAACTTTATCCTTTGAACTGGCATAACCCACTTGAATTGCATATACTTGACACTTTTTCCTGATGCATTTAGCCAATTGTGAGGCGGTAATTGGCCGAATCTACACAGGCTTAAGAATACCTTGAATTTCTTGTTTGTTTCCTAGTTCGTCCTGATAAGAAATTGTCTTTGTTTTACAATTTATTATGGACCACCACTTTTCCAGCCAGTCCATTCCGATCAACACATCATATGATCCGAGAGGAAGTATGTTCAATTCTGCCGTCACTGTCTGACCAGCTATCCTCAATGGATAGTTGCTGACCTTGGCCAGCACTCGCCTTTTTGCCCCAATAGTGAGCTGGACTAGCCATGGGCTTTTAAACTTAACAGATTGCAAATTATAGTTTTCCACAACCTTGGGACTAACATAACTTAATGTAGCACCCAGGTCAACTAAAACAGAAACAGTTCGATCAAAAATCTTACGTTCGAACTCTACCATTGTTAGCTGGTAATCAACTTGATGGTCCTCAAGGGCAGCATTTATTCTTGGTATAGACCGAGCCACATCTCCCACTATTGATGCTTCGTAAACCTGGGACACCTGATCATTACCCTTTCGATGAGGGCAATTCTTAATATAATGTGGCCCGCCACACCCCCAACACTGTACTGGTGGTCTAACTGTCTCCTCGTTATCAGCTCTGCCCGACTGCTCGCTGTATCTGGATTCATTTGATGGCTTTACTCTGAGCTGATTTTTGGGCTGGTTCCTATTGCCTAGCCCTTTTGAAAATCCTTTATTGAAACTGCCACGAGCTCCCTTAGCACCCACAGTCGTTCTGCTACCCTTTTTATCTATCCAACGCTTCCCAAAATTTTCGCCCTTTTGTTTATTCTGCTGATAACAAATTCTAGCTTTCCGTATTGCTTCATCCATAGTCTTCAGGTTATCAAATTCGATTCTTTCCCTCATTGTCTAGGGTAGACTGCTAACAAAAAATTGCACTTTTTCCTTTTCCTCCCGAATATATGGTACATAGCAAAGCAAAGATGTAAATTTAGTAATAAATTCATCCATGGTTTGTTGCCCAAGCCGCAGATCATGAAATTCCCTTGCCTTTTTATCGTAGAAACGTTTCGTTAGATATTTTTCCTTAAAGTACCTTTGGAAAGTTTCCCACGTTATATCCTGCTCGCTCACTCCCCGCACTATCTTGACTTCCTCCCACCATAGAGTAGCTTTACCTTGCAGCTGGAAAATAGCCAGACGTGCCTTAAGGTTGTGATCATATTCGTAAACTTGGAAATATTTGTTCATATTAATTAGCCAAGCTTCCGCTGCCTCCTCAGACTCCCCATCAAAATGTGGTGGCTTGATCTTTCGAAACTCACCCTACAGCTCTACTCGCTGTCTTTTTGAGGTTCGATGTTCGGGGGCATTATTAGATCGCTCTCCCCGAACCTCCTCCCTTCCTTCTTGCTATTCCTGATCAGAGTGATAACCTTGTTGCTCTGATAAATGCATTTTCTCTGGACTAGGATTTGGGTGACGCTGGTTTTGTTTATCCGACAAACTTTTCAGGATCTTTTCCTACTCCAGGGTTAATTTGGCATTATCCTCACACAGACGGGCCATCTCGTTCTTCAACTCCTGGACTATCTCCAATATAGTCAAATTGGTGTTGCAAGCCTCCTCCCCCAGTTGCACCCAAATTTCAGGATTCCCCTAAGGGTGGGTGATGGTTTCTGGCTTGTCCTCATTTCTGTGAGGAGCACTACTCGTTCTCCTCATAATTTGCTGTCACTTGAGTTTAACAGATTAGTACATTTCAATAGATAAGATATATAACAACCCTGTCTGATAGCCCTTAATTATTTATTAATTAAGTTACTTATATTTCAATTCGCTACTATGATTAGTCCCGAGGTCACGGTGTTGTAACCTCGCTCTAATACCACTTGTAATACCTCCCCATTAAAACATATATAATTTTTTTTTTTTAATATAATAAATTTATTACATAATAAGATAACTTTATACACAGTGCAATAGTAAATCATTATTTTGACATTAATAATCAACATAATCCTCGGAGCCCGAGGGCCTTTCTACGGTTCCACAGTTTATTAATTATGCACTGTATGAATCTTTAAATCTATTTAAGTGTGCATTAAAGTTGACATCGGGGGCTGGATTCTCATGCTAGCCATTCTTCCTGGTTGTCAACTCAGGATGTATTGGTTTGTTCGCCATGTTTACTGTCCCATCCACCTGGCGCTTGGAGCGTGCACCCGGCCGACGTTTCTCCATGTCCATCACGCGGGTTTTAACTCCAGCTATCCAAGCTAACGTGCATGGTTCACCCACTTGGTACAGCACGAGCATTCCATTACTGAAGCTCTCCTCCTGGGTTACTATGCCATTATCGACGGTGGAGAGGATTCCTTCCAGATCAACGATCTACATTGACTCCGGGATGGAAAGTACTGCTGAAGGGTTTTCTTTGTGGCATCCGAACTTTCTCGAACTCATTTTGGAGGGGGCTTCCGGCTCCTATAGGTCTTTGGCGATTCAAATTCACATCGCTCATCCTTCCAAATAGGTTACTCCTGGCTATTCTAGAGTCTCTACCTACCGACGACGTTCATGGTAAGCCTGCACGCTACTTGATTTGGTATTATTGTTTTCAATTATGAATTTTAACAATGTTTTCCTGCTCTCACCAGCGTTTTGGGTGATTTCTTGTCGCAGGTACTCAGTCATGGTATCGTGACCAGCTCCCAGGTGGACGACCAGTCCAGGCTCCCTTACTCAGGTCACCTTCCAGGTAAGAAGCATCTGCCTCCATATATTTAAGAGTAGATGGTGAATCCAGAAAAAATGGTGGAGTTGCTTCCCTTCTAGGCAAGCCTTGCTTGAGTCTGTTTCAGATATGGGTTTTACAAGTTGTATTTATTTTTTGATAAGGTCGCAGGCCTACTCTAGTTGTCTGTAATGTATTTATTTCCCCTCGGCACAATTCTGAGGATAGAGCGCTGGCCGTTTTGCGCCGGTTATCAACCTCTTAATGTAAATTCATTTTTGCAGAACCAAGGGTCGAACCCTTTTGTGGGTTATTCCCGGGTGAATACTTATTTAACACTATGATTTGCATGATTTTTCTATATTCGTCCATTATTGGGTTAATATATGCATTTTTTTTCCTTCCGTTGCAATGATTATCGTTAATGGTTATGCAATTAGTTCATATGGTTTAGTATTAGTCTGCATAATTGAAGCTCTTAGCTGGATGCGGAAAGACTGTGTTTTCCCTTTTTTCTTTTGAGCCACCGTGCAGGGTTTCAATACCTGGTGCTATTTCCCAGGGTTGGAATACGGTTAATTGTTTGATTATTGAGGGTTGCTTGTTATAGTTGGTAACCCCCCTTTACGACTACGCTACCCATTCATACCGAATACTTTTCTTTTATTTACAGTGTTATTTCCATGACTTCTCCAATGATTATTACCATATTTATAGTCCGAGGATGTTTGTTTAATGCTTGTTTACTTGAACAATGATCTTCTCCAGCTACGGTTAAATCTGAAGTTGATTCCATGCTCTTTTAATCTGATCTATGACTACTCCTGTAAGAAATATGCGCTACGACGATTTATCAGAAGCTTAGCTCGAAATTACATGCATGTAGCTATTCATATATTTATGTTATTTTAGTTTTTTGCAAGACAGTGGGAATACTCGTATACGTATATTAATTTCAGACTTGGTTTTAAAATGCAGTTTAATATACAGGTATGACCATGTTTATTCACTCCTTTGCTGCTATTTACAAAGATTTATCTTGGAAAATAGGAACCTAGTTTTAATTCTTTTCTCGGTTTTACAGTGGCTACTCATTGATCTCAATCTTAAATACTTTATGTATTACACTAATTCCGTCGTTTACTGCTGGTATTAATTCATAGTTCTTTTATGTATATATATATATATTCACGGTTCTTTGTTTTCCATAAATATAAGAATTTGAACAAATATATAAGTGAAAACTAGAACTGTTGGCTCTTCAGTCATTTCTTACCTGAACAGAGAGCAAACCTGCCTAATGCGCTTGTCAACCTCCCCTCCTTAGGAGGGTCCTGCTCAACCTTCCACCCCCAAGCACTCCTGCAAGACTCCTGTTGCCTGCAAGACTTCTAGTCTCGCTAGACCTGCGCTATCTAGTCACTACTAGACGTAGCGGCTCCAGGAAGGTTTCTGCTTCCCAATTATATGTTATCTGGTCATCACCAGACTTAGCATTTGCTGCACGGATACAACTTACTAAGCCTCGCTATCTGGTCTTTACCAGACTTAGCGTTTTATTATCTTTGGCTCCTCTCTCACTGTCTGGTCATTACCAGACTTCGTGTATCCTCCTCCTTTTCTCTTTTTCCTCCCCATACGAGAGTTTCAACCGTTTCCAGAAGGTAGTTAGGTTTTCTTATCTCCTTCTTTGACAACTGTCCTATTTTAATTTTAATCCTCCTCTCATGAGAAGGCACCACAACTATTGCCAAACTGTTTTTCTTTCAAATGCGATTAGAAGCAACAAAATAATAATTAACCATATAGTTAAATTATATAGTAATACATTAATAATTACTCAGTTTTACCAACATAACCATAGTCAAATAGTCAAATTAACTGCATTTAATTTAAAATACTTCCACTGTACTAGGGGCATCACAGAGCCCAAAAAATTATTTTCATCACCATCAAATAAAATTTTGTGCAGTGGGGATCGATTTATACCTACTATTTCATATTTCAATGGGATTGACTTCTAAAATTTCTTATGAAATTTAAGCTTCATTAAATTTATGATGACCCTCTTTCATGTTAGAATATTAGTGCTCTAATGATATGATTTACATCTATTAGAATCTCTAGCTGTGAGTGATGTAACTTGAGAAACCCACTAATGTGGATATTGTTTCATTGGATAACATTGACACAATGTATTAGTAGAAGGTGGGGAGCCTTGTTATCAATGGGGAATTTGTGTGGGTTACATGAGGAGGAATAGCGGGAGGTAGGGGTGTGTGATATGGTTTATTTCTATCACAATCTCCAGTTGTGGGTAATGTAACTTGAGATACCCACTTATATGGATATTGTTTCTTTGGATAACATTGACACCATGTATGAGTGGAGGGTGGGGAGCATGGGGTAGGGATGAATGACCCACAACCATTTGGGGAGAGGAGGGATTGAGAGTGAAGAGGATGATGTGTCACTCTCATGACCCACCTTCTACATGGAGTTGATGTGTGTGCCTACAACACTATTATAGAGTTCCTTGGGACTGTTGGATATTTGTCAATAATCTTTGACGTAGCATGGAATTCACAAATGTTCACAAATGGTTAGTGAAATTACAAATGGACAATTGTTTATGATTTTTTTGTAGCCTAACTAAGAAGCTCCTTTTACTAGTTACTTTTCATCAACTATAGGTCACATGGTATGTGTTCATGTTCAAATTTGAGAATAATAAAATTTGACTAGCATTTAAATTCTCCATATAATTTGAGAATTATAAATTAAAATTTATACCATTGAACTATACAAAAATACATTTTTTTCAACTAGAATAACAAATAATCTTATATTATTATATAGATGTTTATGTAACCCATAAGTCTATATGCCTCCATTCTAAGTATTGACATATATCCTAGAGTGATATTACCTCTCGATAACCAAATAACAAACTCACATGCTATAGATGTGTTTAGATAATGCAAAATTACGCAACAATGAGAAAGATATCAAATATACATATATACCATGTGATACATACACCTCCATAGAAATAACATGCTATCTTTTAACTAAAAATAAATAAATTTTCTTCAATATTCAACATGTACTCCCGAGGTAGACTATAACCAATACCCAAGTGCAATATGTTGGAACCATACTAAACATACATCTATGTAATTTTCTCTTGATGTTCAACCATGCCATATGTATAATAGCAAGAAAAAGAGTTCAAAAACACAAATCTAAATGAATACCTTCAAAAAATTTCTTATCATAGAGCACAACACCACCTCCGAGAGACAAACATCGAGATCAAGAATTCTTTGCCAAGTTCTGTGACATTTTTCGTTTAGACAGGTTGTTGCAACCAAAGCACAATACGAAAACCTTTCACAGATATGTTGGGCTGAACATATCTGTGAGAGGTTGTCATATTGTGCATTGGTTGTGATAGGTCAATCTAAATGAAAAATGTCACAACAATTTGCCAAAGAAATCTCTATCTCAGAGTTTATCTCTCGAAGGTGGTTTTTTGCTTTGCTGAAGTTTAGTTCGGGCCAACTCAACGCTGGGATGATGTGGTGGAAGAAAAAACCCAAGGAGTGTCACTCGAGGTGGAGGATCATTTACCAGATAGTGTGGATCTTTTGAAGAAATATTTTCATCATCAGCAGAAGAAAAGACGTGTTAATATGGCCTCTGAGGTCCATCAAATTCTATTCATATCTTACATTTTGGGACCATGTGTTCGGTCTTTAGCAGTGAGAATTGGTAAGGAAGTGGATGCATTTGAGGATGGATGGAGTGCATATGCAGGAATGGGTTGAGAAAATTTTGTTTATTATTCTTAATTATTGGCCTTAAATTCATATTTTCTATAATCATTGGTGTTTTTTCCACTTCCTCCATGTTGATGATTCTACGAATATTTTTAAAAATCTCGGATTAGGGGTTGCGACTTCCTTACCTTGGATCATTGGCACATTGGATTCGACCCTGATAAAATGGTGTTGTGTATGAAGATTGTCTAGGTAAACATTCCATTTCTTCCTCCAGTTTTTGGGTCGTGTATGGCGTTGAGAAAAATAATAAATTATATTGGGACAATATTTCCTATCTCGAGTAGGGGAGCTTAGTTAATATGGAAAAGCAAATTGTTTGATTATTAATGGAATTCGATTTCTTGGTTGGACTTCCTGCGAGGGCAAATCTAATTTTAGGTGACTTTTCTACTAGGAAACACATTGATTATTAGGGAATAGTTTTTTGCTACCTGGGAGGTCTACAACAGGAAACCGTCTTGCTAATTTTAATCATAGATTTAGGTTTTCTTGCCATCTTGTGAAGTGAGATACAGTTGGTAGACATGGGTGGTATTCTCTCAACTTTGTTCCTGTTCCTACTAATGCACATGGGGGTGGTCAAATTTATCTTCCAAGTACCATTATTGATATCCCATTTGTTGATCCTTTACATTCCGATTTTTATTTAGAGCCATATCTGGATTATGGGGATATACCTTATGTTCCTTTGTCATTTCAACCATTACACTCTCTTGAACTTACTTCTAGTACTAAGACAAGGCATATACCCTTGGATTCTAAAGATGTAACATTTATTTTTGAGGGTTGGGAGCATATAATTATACCCATGTGCATTTTCTTTGGTCATCAGTAAGGATTCTCAAGGTGTTTCTTCACTATTTACCACTCCCCCCCTTCCGAGCTCATTCCCTTTGACCTCCTTATTTTTTGGTCCTATAGGTATGCTTTCCTTTACTTTTGGAGATGGTGAGGCCATTTTAGGGAACCCAATTTCTCTAAATATATAATTTGGTATATATTATGGGGACAAATCTCCTACTAACTCGGTTGATAGTGAAATTAAGCTTTTGAGGCTCCATGCTCACATTGATATTGAGTCATTGCCGATTCACTCATCTTCCTCTCTTGAGGTCATTGCTGGTCCTAATTCACAAAAAAATGTAACTATAAGGAGAAATAGGTTCCCCAAGGCATTGAATTATGGTTAAGGATTCTTATTAGTACATTTCTCCTTATCCATCTCTTTTGGTTTCTCACAGATGGTTCTTGAAAATATAGAACTAGAGTGTTCCTAGTAAGCTTAAGTTGTTTAGCTAGCTAGTTTTTCAAAACAGGATACTAACTTGGGAAAACATGTACGAAAAGGTTTTTTTGGTCTTGTATGCTATATATTATGTGTTGATTCACTTAAGGATCCATTCCATCTATTTTTATAATGCACATTTTCCAAATCCATTTGGGATGGTGTGTGAAACTTCTGAATATTCAGGCGGAATGGAATAACATCATAATGGGGGATTGCCTTTGATATTGGATTCTTAATTATAATGAATGCCCCACTTCTATTATATATAATGCGGGGCATATGGAGGATCCACAACTCATTGATATTTGAGAACACCTCACCAAATATCAATGGGTTATGCATTCTGATTGTGGAATATTTTAGAGAAGTTAGGCTTGGCAGTAGAGTACCATTGGTGAGGCATATCATTCCATTAATTAATTCATATATTAAACCTCATGGGATTTTTGATGGAGCTGCAGGTGATAAGATATGTGGATCTAGTTCTTTTATAAATATTAATCATGGTACACATTATCACTTTAGCTGGACTGGGGGCATCGGGGTGAACACTCGAGAAAAGGCCTTGCCCATATGGGGCATCTTATTTTGTGCTTATAGGCTTGATATTAGGATGTTGGAGGTGTTTGGAGATTCTCAGGTGGTGGTGGTGTGGGATTTAAGAAAACATCATTCTATCTACCACTATTAATTAATTGGATGATGAAAATCAAGCTGATTGTTGATCTTTTTCTAGAAGGTGACTTTTACACATGTTCATAAAAAATTGAATGGAGTCATTGACATGCAATCAAAGAAGGGACTTAAGCATCCTTTTAGTGAGATTTATTACACATTCTTTGCAAACAACATTCTCAAGTAGATATGTAAATTTAACTTTACATGATATTGCATATTGGTGGATGATTCCTGGAGATAAGATCTTCTTTGAAGGTAGTCATTCAGATTTTTGTTTTTGAACTCTATTTATTGCTATTATACACCTCCCATGGTAGACATTCAAGGGAAAATTAGAAAGATGTATATTCAGTATGTTTCCAACAGGTTGCACTTGGGTATCGGTTATAGTATGCAGATTGCATATAGAATATTGAAGTAACTTTATTAATTTTTGCTTAAAATATAACATTTTATTTCTATGGTGGTATATGTATCACATGGAATACATGTATACTTGATATTTTTCTCTTTTTTGCGTAATTTGGCATTATCTAAAAACATTAATACGATGTGAATTTGTTATTTATTTATAGCTGATGAAAAGTGACCAATAAAAGGAGCTTCTTCATTAGGCTACAACAAAATGGTAAATAATTTTCCATTTTTCATTTCACTAACCATTTGTGAATATTTTGTGAATTCCACTCTACATCAAAGATTATTGCCAAATATCTAGTGCCAAGAAACTCTATACCAATGTTGTAAGAACACACATCAACTCTATGATGAATTTGGTCCCTAAGAGTGGCAAATCATCCTCTTCACTCTCAATCCATTCTCCTTACAAATGGTTGTGGGTCATTGACCCCCACCCCGTGCTCCTTCTCATGTAACAACACTCCCCACCCTCCACCCTCCATTTATACAGGATGCCAATGTTATCTAAAGAAACCATATCCATATAATTGGGTATCTCAAGTTACATTACCCATAATTTGAGATTTTGATAGACATTAAACATATCATTTACCCCTACCCCCTACTACTCCTCATGTAACCCACTCAAATTCCTCATTCATAACAAGGCTCCCCACCCTCCACTCATACATGGAGTCAATTTTATCCAAGGAACAAAATCCACATTAGTGGGTCTCTCAAGTCACATCACTCACAACTAGATATTGTGATAGACATAAATCATATCATTAGAGCACTACTATTCTAACATGAAAGAGGGTCATCATAAATTTAATGATTCTCAAATGTCATAAGAAATGTTAGAAATCAATCCCCTCTCCACAAAATTTTATTTGTTGGTGACGAAAACAATTGTTTGGGCTCCTAAAAATAATGGTAGATGATGATAAACTCTTTTGTTCTCAATCCCCAATCTCTCTAGAGAATATACATCTTAACTATGGATCTATCAAGTGCCAAAAAGGATCAAATATTTTGAGATGCAAATCTTTCTTCAAGTTTTACACTTAAAAATGAGGTTTACACCTCAAAATATTTGATCCCTCTTAACACTTGATAAATCCAAAATTAAATTAGATCTTAAATTATATAATACATATTTATGAATGTAATATATTTTACATATTTATTTAACAATAAAATAAACATTATCCCACTCAACCACAATAACAACCCAATGAAACTCCAACTTGTCACTAGAGGTCACAACCGGAAATTAAGAATGGTCCCCCAAAATCAATAAAAACAGGGGGGCTGCGGGGCACCTAGTCCCTGCCCTAAGCTGGCTAGGTGCCACCTCCTTCCCCTGCAGGTTGGGATTGTACATGCATTACACGTGCCAGTCCGGAGAACTGGTGAAGAGCGTTATAGCTTGCCTGCTGCTGGTTAATCGAGCCTTTGCTTAACTATTCAGAGAATACTTACCATTGCAATGTGCTCTGCAGCTAGAAACAGATGGAAATTAATGAGGCTTGCTGTGGCTCATCGTCTCGGTGTTGTACCTGTTAGCGAAGAAAGTGTTTTTGTTGCAGTGTCCTGGCTTTCTGTGGCTCATCGTCTCGGTGTTGTTTTTGTTGCAGTGTCCTCTATGCTCTGCAGCTAGAAACAGATTGAAATTAATGAGGCTTGCTGGTGTTTTTCTTGCAGTGTCCTCTATCCACAGGAGAACTGATTTACCAGAATTTCAGACACCCATTTCCCCTTATTACGACGACGCACGCCTCTGTACTGTGGACTTTGCAGATTCAAAGTTCTCTCTTCGGGCGGCGAAGGGGCAGCCTCCTGTTGCCTTGGAATGCTCTTGATCCCGATGCCGTTACCTGTGGCTGCAGATATGGTGGTTGCTTCTGCGTATTTTGAGAAAGCGAGCAGAGCCTCGGGAACAAAAGCGGTTTCATTATCCATGACTTTTGCACAGAAAATGAAGGAGGTAGGATGCTGCATCATGGTGTCAGTGGAGGATTTGGGTGTTTTAAGTATGGTATTGAACGCGGGTGCGACACACTCTTTACAGGAAAGATGAAGCGCAGTTCAGAAGAGTGTCCTCTTCTTATATCTTGCCAAAAAGGGGTTTCGTGGGTCCAGCAGGGAATTGAGGCCGATCTGGGATGGACGATTGGTTGATTACCTGGGATTATCTGCGTTTCTTTGATTTAATATACAATTATTTTCATCTAGCAGTTTTGGTACAGATCACCTAGCTTGCTTTCTTTTATACATTCCATGGCGTTCATGTATTTCTGTTGACAAAGAAAATGCTTGGAAGTTTCCAAAGTAAAATATGTTTATTCTGAAGAGGCGAGACCAATTTAGTGGGGGTGATCATAGCTTTGTAAGTAATCAGCCGCTACAGTGACGCATAATAGGCACAGCCGTCTGTTGGTATTAATACAGCCACAACAATGATGATGTACAGGGGACGTTTACAATTCTTGTTGTGTGGCGTAGAGAATAATAATTGTATTTAGAATGCCATCAGCTAAGTCAACTGAGGTATGATTATATCGTAACATTGTGAACATCATTCCTCAGGTATTTTATTAAGTTTGTTTACTAGATAAAAGCGCAGTATCGGAGTAAGTTACCTGATCTCTTTGATTGTGTTGCCCTTTTTGTCCAAAAACACCCAAATTCTTATGCAAATTCAAACGTGTCATGCCTCTGACAACTTAGGTGTTACATAGAATGAATGTCATATGGCACATATGAGAACCTATCTGCATGTATTTTCCACTTGGCTCTTGCAGAACGCGCTGGATAGTTCGAGTGGGAGGCAATTTCTGCTTCCATAGGCACAAACTCACAACGGAGCAGCTAAGTGAGCCCAGAGCCCCGGAAAATATACTGTATTACCACATTATTACCGACTATCAGACCGAGGAGAGCATGTATAATGCCGTGAAACATGGTCAATTGCTGGGTAAGGTAATTTCAATCAAAAATTAACTAAGGCAACTGAGGTATGACTATATCGTAACATTGTGAACATCATTCGTCAGGTATTTTATTAAGTTTGTTTACTAGATAAAAGCGCAGTATTGGAGTAAGTTACCTCATCTCTTTGATATGATAAATAACCTATCTGCATGTATTTGCCACTTGGCTCTTGCAGAACGCTCCACTTGGCTCTTGCAGAACGCTCTGGATAGTTCGAGTGGGATATGATAAATAACCTATCTGCATGTATTTGCCACTTGGCTCTTGCAGAACGCTCTGGATAGTTCGAGTGGGAGGCAATTTCTGCTTCCAGAGGCACAAACTCACAACGGAGCAGCTCAGTGAGCCCAGAGCCCCGGAAAATATACTGTATTACCACATTATTACCGACTATCAGACAGAGGAGAGCATGTAAACCAAATTTGACAATAGGCATTTTAGTCGCCGTTTTGGTGGTTCTGTTGACAACAATTTACAAGCTCCTTTTCGGTGGCAAGAAGCAACCTGTAAGTGAATTATTATTATCTCAGAAATATGTTGTTGTGCTTTATTAAGATTCACATGCTTGTGTGGTTTGTCAGTCTCCTTGTAATTCTTGTCTTGATTTATACAATGACAGCGGCATTTTGTTATATTAGCACTGTTGTAAGGCGGTATCATGCGTGTTAGAAGCTTTTGATGAAATAAGTTAGTTTTCTTACATTCATTTTTTGGTACCTTGACAAAAGGTTCAGAAGGTAGAGTTGAAAAGTCAGCCCGAGCAGGATGCTTCTGCTTCTGAGAATAACAAAGAAAATTCAGATATTGCAGCAGAGGATGAAAAATCTGATGCAGCAGAGAAGGAAAAGTCTGGAGATGAAAATGAAATAGAAGGAGAAGATGCAGCTCCCCGCCAGAGGAGAGTAAGGCACGAGACATAAATCCTAGTTCACTAAGAAAAAAAGGTATTCTTCTCATTGCACAGCTATCATTTGAAATTTCATCATAATTTATCACAATCTCTTCTTGTATTACTGTGATTGCCCTCCCGATTCCAAGTTAAATCACTGCCAAAATTTCATAATTTATCACAATCTATTGTATTACTGTGATTGCCCTCCCGATTCCACGTTAAATCACTGCCAAAAAATCTGTTTAAAAATTATGTTCAAATCACTGCCAAAAAATCTGTTTAAAAATTATGTTCAATTCAAAACTCAAACAATCTGTTTAAAAATTATGTTTCAATTAAAAAATTGCAGTATTTGCAGTATTTACCTGATGGTCATGAACATTTGCAACAGGCTGAACATTTGCAACAGGCCAGCAGGCCAGGCTCTGGATGGATGAAGCATGTTGGATGAAGTCCGTTGCAGAATACTGCAATATTTACCTGATGGTCATGAACATTTGCAACAGGCTGAACATTTGCAACAAGCCAGGCTCTGGATGGATGAAGCATGTTGGATGAAGTCCGTTGCAGATGAAGCGGCCTTGCAGATGGAGCAAAGGGTGAAGGCGTTTTAAGGGAGGCAATTAAAGTCGGTTGCCTCCATGCAAATTGACACGCCAGGGCAATTTTGACACCGCGGCAAGGTGGCACCAGCCATGGTTTAGCAAATATCATCCGCTATAAGTATTCCTAACATTAAATGTTAGGAGATTAATGCTAAGGGAAACCTAGCATTAGTTTATGAACCTTTTAATCACTTGAACTTTTGCCAAATAGCCTAACTTTTCAGCTTGTAGACCTCGTACTGAGCCCAAATAAGACGAACATGTTTCTGATTGGTTAACAGGATAAACAAATAAAAAATATCGTTTTGGTTTTCGTGTTATTCGAATGGACTTTGTGGTAAGTTGAAATAATTTTATGTTTTCCGTGCCAAACTAATAGCCACCGACGAAAATCGATTGCTATAGTCCCTGCCAGGCCCGGAGGGCAGGGACTAATAA
>APFE031631688.1:0-43889 GCA_000404065.3 Pinus taeda
CAAGGTGTTGCAAAAGATTGGTACTATGGAATACAAATTGGAGCTTCTTGCAGCTTCTCGAGTGCACCCAGTTTTCCATGTTTCATGTTTAAAGAAGGTTATAGGTGACAAGCTCCCAGTTCAAACAATATTGCCAGAACTTGACGAGGAAGGAAAAATTATATTGGAATCGGAAGTAGTCACAAAAACAAGAACTCGACAGCTATGAAATCGATCAATTTCGAAGTATCTCATCAAGTGGAAGAACTTATCCACTGAAGATTTGACATGGGAGGATGAGAATTTTATATAGAAGCATCTAGAACTACTCAAGCATTGAGGACAACACTTTTTTGAATGAGAGGGGCATGTTAGGTCCCTATAATACTAGTGATTACCCCACTATTATTGTAGTTGTATCCCTTATTAATATCGTTGTGCCCCTATTGTCGCCATATTGTTATTATTGTGCCCCATAGAATCCCTCTATTGTTATTTTTGTAGCTTTATATTGTTATTGTTAGGTCAACTGGGTTATATTGTGACTCCTTAGACTCCTATATATAGAAAGGAGGTTTTGTGATTTCAATCATCTAAGAATTGTTCATTTGTGTAATGTAAAGGAGGTTGCCCCCTCGAAGAGGCTGAATTCTAAGGCGTTCAACTATCTTTTCTATCTTTTTGTGAGTTGGTTTCATAACAAAATCGCAATATTAGAAGGAAGAGATGATATATACCATTCTATTTGTACATCTATTTGTACATATTTTCATATGGATTAGCTTTCAAATTAGAAAGATCATTGATCAAGGATGCTATGGTCCTATCATCACCAAATTTTGCAAGAAATGCTTCTTGAAAAGTATCCTAGTCTCTAATTGAACCCATTGGAATGGAAAAATACCAAGACCCAGCAGATCCTTGGAAAGTATAAGGAAATGGTTTGATTACAACATCTTCATGTGAAACCCCATTAATATTCATGGCTAACATAAAATTATTTAGATGTTCTTCGATCAAGAGAGCATCGTCAGGATTGTACTTAGGCAGCCACTTTTCTGGGTTTGCAGGGAGTGCATTTGTATTTGCAACTAGGATAGCACCAGGATTTGTCCAAGGTTGATTGGCCATAACTTGATTTGGAGACTGAGAAGATGAAAAGTTCGGTCCAGAAGTAGGTATAGATGGCGAATAACTGGGTTAGTACTACTACTGGTAGTACTAACTGGAGAAGTGGATAATTAAGAAGTTGTGGATTGAGTAGAAGTGGATGGGGAAGTGAATGGATGGAAAGTGATCTCATTGGTATCTAATTCAAATATTGATGAAGTAACTTTCCTACATCGTGGAGGGACGGGGAACTCAAAAGAGGTGAACCCAAGCCTTTCACTTTGCAGTCTAGTCAATACACCAGTTTGTTGTAATAAAGAGGTAACACTTTCTTCAGAAACTTCAAGTCTCTCTGGTTTCTCGGCAGAAATGGATATATGTTCCAATTTTTGTATCAAAGAATGAACTTCGGGAGACTCATGAGTGTAATCTGGAGAGGGTGGTTGCCTTACTACTTCATGAGATGAGGCAGATGTTTCTACAACTTCAGACTTCTGATCAAGAGATTCTGAACAAGATCTGGAAGGTGTAGAAATGGTGGAGGGGTTTTGACTCTTATGAATGCTTTTCAAATGATATTTAGGTTTATATGCCATTCACAGTTTAATTCCCTCCTTCTAGAGCCAAAATGTTGCAGCCTTAGAATTCTGCTACCGAAACATGGGGGATAACCACCTAGTCCGGACCTTAAGACAGCTCCTTTTCCATTTAAAGTAGTGGCTCCGACTGGGGATAATGGGACCAGTTTCCCAATGTGGGTTTTAAGATGAGAGTGGGTGGTTCATAAGTGTTTGCAATAGAATAATGATAATCTAAATGACCTATTCTATGATACAACTCTCTAACTAACGTATTCAAATATAAACCCAGGTATTCCTGTGTGGTATGTGATCTACAAAGATATCTACTTAACATGTGATAATAAAGATTGAACACAACTAAACAGAGATGATAACTATAAAGATAATTTCTTTGACGAAATAATTAGTTAAAGAAATTCATAAAATATATCGCATATATGATTAGTTATATGTGAAAATCACAATTTCAGCTAGGCATCATACAAAAGTGCAATTAACGCTTAACGGAAACAATACATCTCACATACAATTCATGAAAGTAAAGTTTTGCCACTAATTAAATGTAAACAGAACCAATCATACAAGATAATAGTACCATATGTGTGAAGTCATGCTCATTTTACAAATGACATAGACCAACTTCTTTCTTCGAATCAAATTGTCTCCCAAGAATACAATAGTCCATCAACAAAGGAAAGTAGTCTGATATCTAAAAGAAACAAGCATGTCCCATAATTTCACCAAAGCATTCACAAACTTACAATAGTGCATTCTTTGCAAATGTTTTTGATAAAATTCTGGACCCTTCTCTAAATGCATGAGAAGGGTATAAATACTATTCTAACTAATGTGAAAAAATAGATTATACAAAATTTGAGGAGGTTTCAAACAACCTTCCTCCTAACTAGGTAACTAACTCCAAAAATAAGTAGATGCTAAATGAACAGAACTAAGAGGATGACTTGATGTCTGCCATCTTGTCCTTCAAATCGCATATATCGGTCAACGGTTGAATTTGAGGAGGTGCCCCGAAATGTGTCCTGAGTTGTCTTGTAAAAATTGCATCAGTGAGAGGTTGCAGCATCCGTTGAGTCATATGAAGGGAACAGTTGAGAGTTGTAATCTGGCCGTGTGGTTTAACAAGATACTTCCAATACAACTCCCAGTCGGTCCTGGTAAATTTTGTAATTTCCTCTCTTTGAGTCCCCAACTTTTCTTGCCAACTTTTATACAGAGCATTTAAATCGGGAATTTCTTTCAGATTGCCTTCTTTAATGAGGTTGGTAGCAAACAAGGTGTGATTCACTACCTTAACGATATTCTTTGATACCCTGGCTGCCCTTGCGACTGCTAGCTTGGCCTATTTGATTCTCGCATCCCAATCTATGAAGAGAATCTCTTTATGAGATTCCTCAATCTCGGGTAGATTGGCTTTCCTTCCGTCTTCTATTTCATGCCATTCGATGAACTCAGATATTCTGGTGTTTAAATCATTAAACTCGGTTCTCTAGTCAATTGCCTTATATGTCAGTTGGTCGCTAGTACTCAGATAGGGAGTCATGTGTTAGATCTTTTGGCAGAAATATTCTTGTTGTTTCACCATAAGGGAATTTAATTACAGTGCCTCTTTAATAAACTCCTTAGTAGTTGGAACATCCTTGTATCTTTCCATGTCTTGTTTCATTTCTTGGAGTTGCATGTTTTTGGCCGATATATCAGCTTCATGGCTTATTTTCAATACCTCCATGTCTTGCTGCAACTGTGTGAGCTACTCAACTGCTTGCCTATTTACGGTTGCTTTCTCTGCTTCAAGCTGTTTTTCAAGCTGTGTAATCCTCTCCTCTTTTTCCCTTAAGAAAGTAGAGACTTCAGTAGCCTTTTCCATAGTGGTCAATGCATATGCTCATATGAACTGTGATAGTCTAGTCAAGTTCTCAGCCGATTGAAAGGAATGTCCTTCTAAGCGATGCCCATCGGTTCGTTTCCAGGTGGGAATTCGGGTGTGTCTACCCTTTTCCTTATTCTCCACCTTCTTACTACAGCCTTGTGGAGAGGGTTATAGAACACATCAAGTGGATGTATTTCAGTTACTTTCAAAACAATTTCTGATGTGGGAAGAGCAGGGATAATTTCAGTATGTTGGGACGTTGTCGCTTATTCCTCCATATGCTTGGACTGCTCGCTAATAGACTTGGGCTCTGTATCCTTATGAACATGTAGAGGAGTTTTACATTCCACTGTTTCTTGGGTATTTGTCATTTTGGGAGTGGCTTGAAATTCCTGATTAAACTGATCCCACTCCTTCTCCAAACCACTTCCTATGACCTCTAAACTGATCTCTGTATTCAGGATGCTCATCACTTGTTTCTCAGCTGACTTCCTACTGGACTCAGCTATGTTATTTGCGTCTTGGGGTTTCCATGTGTCTGGTGTCTTCTTAGTGTTTACCTAAGAGTCTACTCGAGAACTAGGACCTTCACTATCAATAGTGACACTTGGTGTAGGCTTATCCTTGAGCTTTAACAAATGCATTGGGATCACTTCTATCCTGTCATTTCTGAATTCCTGAAAGCTTTGAAAATCTTCAGGTTTTAGATTCACCCTTGCCCATTCGAATGCTTGTTTGAAAGATTCAGCTGACTGTAACAAGTCTTCAAAATATTTATCCTCGTGGTTGTATGGCTTCAGCTTTACTCTAGTGGTGACATTATATGCCACTTTGTTTGGATCAAATTGCCTCTTAGGCAATGTATGAATCCTGAGGGCTTCCATCTGTGCTGACTCTTTAGTAGCATAAACAAAATTTGCTAAAGCAAAAGAACCGCACATGAAAGGGAAAGAGGACAATAATGACTTCTTGCCATCTTTAAGAACTTTAGTCAGGCCTTTCCCCACAGTCTGGTAGGCAATATCTCTTACTAATAATTTATCAAAAACATATAAAGGAAGGAAATGTGGATCGGTTGTGCTACCAAAAAGCCTAAGGTAGGTGAAGCATTCTTCAATGAAATATTTACTGACAGTAAACAGGTCTATTGTGGCTTCTTGGGAAAACCTGGGGGCTTTCTTATTCAAAATTATTTTATGTAGGGGCAACACAACAACATGAAATATCTTATAGAAGTGAGGTATGTAATGTGATTCCCATATTTGTTTATGACTAAGATGGATTGGGTAAGGGTCCTGTAAGGTCCATTTCCAACCCATGTGATCCGAATGGAAAATGGCCCCTTTAATTGGTTATCTATGGTATTGATCCATGATTTTAGGAAGAAGCTTGCCTATATAAAGCAAAGGAGATCACTTGGCTAATTCATTCTTGCAAATCGAATATCTTAAGATCTGAAATATTGGGTTATTGTTTTAAAAGTTTGATCTATGAAAGGGAAGTTGAAAGCGAATCTATGAAGGGTGATCTCTCGAGCACTGCAGCTACGGAAGTGCGGAGTCGCCACAGAAGGCGCCGTGCAGAGACGCCACAGAAGGCGCAATGCGGAGGCGCCACAGAAGGCGCAGTGCGGAGATGCCACAGAAGGCGCAGTGCAGAGGCGTCACAGAAGGCGCAGTGCGGAGACGCCACAGAGGCGCCACAGAAGGCACAGTGCGGAGGCGCCACAGAAGGCGCAGTGCGGAGGCGCCACAGAAGGCGCAGTGCAGACACGCCACAGAGGCGCCACAGAAGGCGCAGTGCGGAGGCGCGACAGAGGTTATCCGAATGGGAAATGGCATCAACCCATGGTACTCATCCACCCATATTATTCATTGACCCATGGAATTTACCCATGGTATTGTAAATGGCATCCGCCCGTAGTATTGTAAAATCCACCCATGGTATTCATTCACCCATGGAATTGACCCATGGTATTGTAAATGGCATCTGCCCGTGGTATTGTAAAATCCACCCATGGTATTCATTCACCCATGGAATTGATCCATGGTATTGTAACTAGAAAAATACTATAAGTAACAAGTCACATTTTGTAAAAAGACAGATTGTCCGCCACAATGTAGCCTTTACAGTTCAGAGGCATGTAGCTGCCACATCTCTTCTCAGAGATAAGCTACCATTGCCCTAACTGGTTTATTTCCACTTGGGTTTAAATAAAAAGTTTCTTTGTGGTTTTGTTTATTGGGCATTCCCATATTTTTCTTCTGGCAATGCAAGTTTTCAGATCTTGGGGGTCTCTCCTCCCAAGATCCATTTCAATCTTTCAAATCTTGGGGGCCTCCTCCCAAGATCCGGATCACCATGGTTGGAAATGTCGTGCAAAAATAGATGGCATCCATAATGTCGGCACTAAAACAGAACAGAGGGAGGTTATCTGGAGAGGAGGCTCTATTATGTCAATATTCGGTAATAGTGGTGGCTAGGTTATCAGATAGGATGGAGGGCTAATTCATGATGTGGGAATTAACACAGGCATCAATCAGAGGAATCCATTCTATGGAAAACCTAGTATTATTGGGTAGCCCATATAATCTACATAACATAGTTGTTGCATAGTTGTAGGGGTTTGCCAAAGAGGCTATAGCGCACATACCCGATTTGTCATATTTGAATTTGTTTTCCAACACTCTCCAACCCTGAACCAGCTTGAAGGGGTATGGGTTCTTCTTTGCGAAGTTCGCCACAAATGTTTTGTCGTAGATATCCTGAGGGTCAGGTATGTGGTACATTTTCTTCAAGTCCTTTGCCTTGAACGACCCTATGAGCTCCATTCTTGAATTCTTGAATTTCCTGTCTTCAATGATGAGGTTTTCGATCACCCAACTGATCATATCCTTGTATTGGAGGATTTTAGCTCTTGCTCTTATCCTATGAAGGAAAGAACAGGAAGCATCTTTGTATTGAAGTCCTCAAGGCCTTGTTGAGTCAGTTGTTTCTCTCGTGAAAGTGATTTTAGGACGTTCCTCCTCAAACCTATTGTATATGACCTCCTAAGTTGTTGCACCTCTGGCAGTTTCGCAAACTGTATTAGTGAAAATAGGAGCCATCTCTGTAAACTCGAATTCAACAATCGTCTTCTTGCTTTGTTTCTACATCACCTTCCTTAGTGACATGTCTTTTGTAGCTTGCCTAAAATAGACAAGATGTATCATCGTAGGCGGTATTAGGTAATTAAGCTGAAAGCTTCTCTTAAATGACTTTGGATCACGAGAAAGGTTTAATGAGATACTTGATGTTAACTACCCATAATTTGGAAAATGATTATGCTTCCTTGGACCGCTAAATATTTATTAACCTGTCAACTCATTCATTTTGATATTTAAAACGTAATTATTTCACACATTTTACCGCTCACATCGCAATCTTTAAAGGGATACAGTATAGCACTACCAGATGCATAAAGTGGAATGTGATTGAAAATATCGCAATATCGCATTTTACAAATCGCTAATGGACATTCTAATGGCATATCTAAGTTTCATGCAAAGTTTGCGAAGTGTGAAATGCGATTTCGAAATGAGAAGGTGTTATTTATCGGGTTATCGCAGCGGGAGATTTAATCGCAAATCTCAATCTTTTGAAAATATTTTAAGATAGTCACGCGGAAAAGTGCAATTGCGACTTGAGATGCAATTTCATCTTTAGTTCATTTTGCAAGGTTTTTCTAGGTATTTTCTTAGAGTTAGGTATTATTATCCTAAGCCTAAAAATGTAAAAGGGTCCCCATTTATAACTCTTAACCTTAGCTATTGTTCTTTATAAATGGAGGGGTTGTTTCGTAGTACAACACTACTATAGGTCTAAAGACACTAAAGAGGAATTTTTTAGGATGACCTTAGGTCATGATGAATCCCTAGAGGATCAAGAAGAAAGATTCCAGCTTAGCTACAAAAGGGCCAAGTGCACGCTTGACCCTGAGTCACTGAAGCTAGTCCTGCTTAGAGGAGTAAGGGAAGATCTTCTGGATACCCTAAACTTGTTAGCGGGAGGGGACATCTACCAGTTACCCTACGAGGATATCAAGACTATCTTTAGAAACCATTCTAGGGAAGCTAGGAAAAAGGGTAGGGGTAGTCAACTTATGGTCAGTCCATCCTCTTCTAATACATCCATTAAGGGTGAAATTGGAAACATGCTGGAGGATTTCAAGAGTGATATGTTGCAAACCCTTGCCCCACAGATTGAAACTATGTACATTAAGAGAAAACAGGAGGAAGCAGAGAGAACCTTAGCAATTTTCTACCCTAGATGCACCAGGAGGCACCCTAGAAATGAATGTGCATTGAATTCTATTGAAGTCTGCTCAGTCTGTGAAGAAAACCACAACATAGACAAGTGCCCTTCTCTCCCTGGGCTAAAAGATGTATATCAAGGAGCTGAAGAGGTAATTGAACAACTCTGCTACATAAACAAAAGGAGACATCATGGGCCTCGGCCATACCATCAGGGCATGCAAGGGTCATCCCATGCCTATTACAACCCCAACCAGACCACATCCATACCTTCTTGGCGGGCCCCAACTCATCCTTCCTGGTCTACACCTCCTCCTTGGTCCTTTGCACCTCAGTATCATTACCAGCCAACTAGCCAATCATTTCAACCATATGCTCTACCACAACCTCGGTGGAATGCACCGCCCCAAGGGTGGAGGCCCCCATAAAACAATGCTCCATATTTATTGCCTTCACCACTTGCTCAACCACAACTTTTACACCATGCTCCACCTAAACAACCCCAGATGCCTGCCCAGCCAAATCTGAACCCGAACAACAGACAGGCACAGCATGTGTACAGTGGAGAGACATCCTATCCTTCTTATTCTGTGGAGATTCAGGAAATCAACCTGAGGTCTGGGAGGGTACTCCCAGAAAACCAACCTCTACCTCCACCTAGAGAGGTTGAGGAGGAAAGAGTGGAAGGCATGTCTCAAGTAAATCCACCACCCTTTCCTGAGAGATTAACCCAACCAATCCAGTCTACCCCAGAAGAGACTAAACTTCTGGGAGAATTGAAAAACCTATGTGTCATAATTCCACTTGATTAAGGAGAAGTGCTTTAAGCATCCAGGATGGCGAAGAACAGATACCCCTACCAGTAATGTCAATGGATAGTTTTCCGACTTAACGTTGGGGTAGGTAATTTGTCCAAAGTATTTGGACCCTGGAAGCCCTGTAGTAGATGTGAACATTAATGGCACCACTGTCCCACACAATTTGATTAATTTTGGGGCTGCCATTAATGTGATGACCAAGGACATCATGCTCAAGCTCAACCTCCAGGGTTCATTGAGAAAGACCACAACTATCCTACAACTTGCAGACTGCTCCACAGTGACCCTTGAGGGGATTATGGAGGATGTGATGGTCTTCATTGACTCTTGGGAATACCCTGCAGATTTCCTAGTTCTCTAGTCTAAGGCCAAGCTTACTAGTTACCCTCTCATCCTTGGGAGACCCTAGCTAGCCACTTTCGATGCCTACATTAGCTGCAGGGCTGGGAATATAACTATCAAGAATGGGCATATGTCCAAGTAGTTAGTCCTATATCCTCCTACCTAGCCATCTCTAGAACGTGACTTACCTTTATAGCTGGAAGAGGAGGAAGAAGAAGATGATTTTTTTTCCGCCCAACTCTATACCTAAGAAACAACCATGGGAGGGGGACAACCGGATGAAGATGCTTTGATTGAACACATATGCCAAAGTCCAACTCCCAGTACATTCTCCTTAGAAGAAGTAGTAAAGGAAACCCAGAAAAACCATCAAATTAATATATGCTTAGCCAATTCCACCCCTATCCATGTCAAAACCATAGAATTCGGTCTTAAGAGAACTTTGAAAATCAACCCATCTCTTTTTGTCCTCCAGAATAAAAGTTGTGCAACATGCTCAATGAACATATGGATGCCTTTGCTTGGAGTTACAAAGAAATTAAGGGAGTGCATCCCTCGGTGTGTACTCACCACAATTATATCAAAGAAGGTTACAAACCAGTCTGGAAACCCCAAAGGAGGATTAATCCAACTCTCAAAGATATAGTCAAAGAAGAACTACAAAAGCTACTAGATGCAGGATTCATTTACCCTATCTCTGACAGTGAATGGGTATCTCCTTTGGTGTTGGTCCCAAAGAAAAATGGTAAGTGTAGGATTTGTGTCGATTATAGAGAGTTAAACAAAGCCACAAAGAAGGACCATTTCCCTCTACCTTTCATCGACCAAGTGTTAGATGGCCCAGCAGGGAAAAAAAAATTCTCTTTCCTAGATGGATTCAATGGGTACAATCAAATCCATATCAGCCAGGAAGACTAGCATAAAACCACCTTCACTTGTCCTTGAGGTAGTTTCGCCTATAGGGTCGTTCCTTTTGGCCTATGCAATGCTCCTACCACTTTCTAGAGAGCAGCCCTGAGTATCTTTTCAGAGTTATTCCATGATGCAATAGAGATCTATATGGATTATTTTATACCTTATGGATGTGATTTCCAAGAGGCTCTGTCCAACTTAGATAAGGTGTTGAACAAATGCATTGAAATGAACCTGTCCCTTAGTCCCAAAAAATGTGATTTCTTGATGACTAAAGGGACTATGCTAGGTCATTCAATATCCCAACAAGGACTGCAGGTGGACCCAAAAAAAATAGCTATCATCCAAAGGGTCCCATCTCCACAAAAGCAGAGAGATGTCAGAAGTTTCATGTGATTAGCTGGATACTATAGAAGGTTTATAAAAGAATTTAGCAAGTTAGCTTCTCCTTTATTTGGGTTGTTGGCCAAAGACTCTGAGTTAGTATGGTCAAAAATCTGCCAAGAGGCCCTGGACACCCTGAAGGACAAGTTAACCATTGCACCGATTCTCCGAGGCCCAAATTTGGCCCTTCCTTTTCACATACATGTTGATCCCTCACACGAAGCCATAGGAGCAGCTCTAGGATAGATAGATGAAAAGTTTTCTTATGTTATTTACTTTATCAGTAAGAATCTATCAAAGGTTGAACTGAACTACACAGTAACCGAAAAGGAGCTCCTTGTTGTTGTGCATTCATTGAACAAATTTAGGCATTACATTACAAGTTATCAAACATTTGTACATACTGACCATGCTGAAATCAAATATTTAATGAATAAACTTGATGTGAATGCCCATATTATTAGATGGTTACTTTTATTACAACATTTTAACTAACTATTGTTGATAATCCTGGCAAGGAAAATGTTGTTGCAGATTTTTTTTCCATATTAACTTTGCCTGCAGGTGAGGAAGAAATGGTTGATGATCAGTTACCGGATGAGCACTTATTTTCCATTTCAGTTCTTTCTCCATGGTTTTCTGACATAGAAAACTATTTGGTATCTACACAGTTCCCACCGAACTTGTCTTCCAAAGAGAAAAGAAAGATTGTGAGGAAGAGCGCCCCATTCACTTGGATTGGGGGAAACCTCTTCAAACTAGGTCTGAATCAAATTCTGAGAAGATGTGTCAGAGAGGAGGAAGTCTTTGACATCCTTTTGACCTATCATGACGGGCCTTATGGGGGTCACTATGCAGCAAAGAGGACAGCATCCAAGGTGTTACAAGCTGGTTATTATTGGCCCACTCTTCATCAAGATATGAAAATATATACTAGTCAGTGTGATCAGTGCCAAAGGATGGGAAAGCTTACTCCAAAGGATGAAATAACTCTACAACCTCAAGTGACCTTCGAGCAATTTGGCAAGTGGCACATGGATTTCATTAGGCCTATCGACCCTCCTTCCAAGCAAAAGTAGTATATCATTGTGTGCACTAAATATCTGACTAAGTGGGTCGAAACCAAGGCAATCAAGGCAGCAATAGAGGAGAAGGTGGCTGAGTTCTTAAGGGAGAATGTATTCTACAATTTTGGGTACCCTAGAGAACTGGTCACTAATCAAGGCAACCATTTTACCTCCAACATGATTGAAGACTCGTTTAACCAGCACAAGATTAAGCATAGAACCTCCACTCCCTATCACCCACAAGCCAATGGGTAAGTGGAGGTGACCAACAGAGCGCTAGAGGGCATTCTAACCAAAGTAGTTAGCAGCAGTAGAAATAATTAGGCAGATAGACTAGTTGAGGACACCTGGGCCTATAATACCACCTGGAAGACCCCCACTGGATTCACACCCTATGAGCTATTCTATGGGAAGAAGGCCTTGTTGTCCATTGAATTTGAGTATAATACATTCAGGATGGCAACCCAACTAGATCTAGATCTCAGTAGTGCACAAAAAGAGAGATTTCTCCAGTTGAATGGTTTATATGAGTTCAAAATGTAGGCCCTCCTACACACAGAGGTAACTCAAATTCAAAGGAAGATCTAGCATGATAAGAACATCAGGGATAAGCAATTTCAAGAAGGTGATTGGGCTTTGTTATATGATTCCAGATATAAAGACTTTAAGGGAAAGTTAAGGACTAGATGGTTAGGACCTTATGTTATAGAGAGATGTCATGATCAGAACCATAGATGCAGAGGCCATTCCTTTACTTGTTAATGGGCACATATTGATATTTTATAAAAGGCCATTGTCAAAGCAAGAGTTCGTAGATGGTATCAACAAAACAATGATGGTGGTGGAGCAAGTCTCAGCTCCTACCTCATCAAGTCACTAAGAAAAGAAAAAAGAAAATAAGGAGACTCAGGTGAAAACCTCCATGAGGCACCTGAGACCCACTATTGGGTTGAAAACCTCTTGAGGCAGCCCAATGGTGTCAAAAAAAAAACAGAAATAAAAAGATCTCTAGGTGAAAACATATCTTGAGGTGCCCAAGGCAAGCAACTAGGATGAAAACCTCTTGGAGGCAGACTAGTTGTTTTCAAAAATAAAAATAAAATAAAAAGAGAGAAAAGAAAAATATGAAAATTTTGTTTGCAGGTCAACAAGAGGACGATCAGAGTAGCAATGCAGAATCAAAATGATCTAGGAGGATCTCGTCAGATTATTGCACAGGTGTTCAAGTGTCGTCGTCAATTTAGTTCAGCTTCAACAATTTGATAGTGTTGGTTATGGATCAGGTTGTTCAGGTAATATGGTTTTCATGAAATTCAGTTGATATAGGTTTGTACCTGGTTTTTGACTTGTGTTCATCGATAGTTCCACCAGGATTTGGTTTTCGACAAAAGGTTGCCTTCCGCCTTCGTAGGATTTGGGTGTCGACAAAGGTTTGTCATCGCAAATGTCGCTTGTGTCGACAATAGGCGTGTGGTTTATTGTCGTCATGTGAAAAATGTTTCTAAATGTCTCTTTGTGACATTGATTGTAAAGGGAGTGTTTTACACCTAATGTAAAACCTAAACCCTAATTCTAAATCTAAAACCAAAACAAAGCCTAAGTCCTAAAACTTAATACATTGAAATATGTATTAAAAACCTAATGTCTAAACCTTTTGCCATGTAATAAAATACATAAAACCTATGCTAATCCTAAGTTCTAAACCCAAACCTATTGCATTAACACTATAAACTTAACATATAACTCTCAGAGTATGTAAAACAATACAAAACACATTACAAATGCAATGAACAGTCCCTAACTGCATGCTTAGACCGTAACGGACCTAGTCATGTGAACGGAGGTAGTGCTCGTGAGTCGTCAGCAGAGAGTTCATCGCAGCATCAAACAGTCACTGAAAACTGTAACATGTGAACACCTGCAGGTAAGCCGTTAGGGTTAAAGCTTCACGGGTTTGGTGGGCAGTTACAGTTAGGTGGGTGGCAACACTATGTTAGCGTCGGGATAACCGCCCTCACCAACCGTCACAGTGAACGGTCAGCGGAACCGCCGGAGCCCAAACCGCGGATTAAAACTCTGTTCACATGTCCAACCTCCACCTGGTTAATCTGACCGCAAATGGTTATGAGTTTAATCCAATGTTTATTTTGGGTTTTGTATGGTTTTTTTGGTTCGAAATTAATTCCTCCACCATGCCAACCTAGCCTATGTGGCATTAAACAAGTAGACCGAACTTTTAATCCTATCCAGGCTCAACCAATTCATCCTGCAATCAGCCCAAAGTGGTTATGATGCATCTAATCACTGTATAAATGAGGATTTTCATATTTGTGAAGAATTAGTCAGGATTTTGAGTGTTTTTGGAGCTTGTCATTCAGAGGTTGAGACCGAGAGGTGGTCGGTGTTTTGATCATATCTTGGGCATCCGGAATCAGTTTTAGAAACCGTAAGAAGCGTTGGAAAGCTAGTTCAGAGATATTCCTAGTTACATAGGTCAAAATTGCCTGTGTGTAAGTTCAGTCTAATAAAATCAATGTGTAATAAACTCCTTCTTTTCATTCCTAATAAAAACGGTCCCCCATCTTGAAAGCGGATCTGGAGACGTAGTCCATCAGGGACAGACTCTGTCATCAATCTCATTGTCTGGTATAACTGTGCTTTTACTATTTTCACTTCTATTATGCATCTACCTTGTGTTTAATCAATTGTCGTAAAGTCTTCTTCTCAAGCAGTTTTTCCTCGATTTCCGTGCTTTGAGCTAACATTCAAATCATTAATGGTTAATCAATTCTACATCAGTTTAAGTCTATGATCACATTCAAATCACAAAAGGGACCTATTCATCTCATGTTTTTATTTCTCCATTCACTATCCTTCACCATTCCACCATTCCTTTCATTTTTTCACTCATTTGACTCAGTTTGCAAGGGTTTTGTGTTTTCTACAGGATTCCCTATAAACCTACAGGATCCCCTGAAAACCTATAGGATGATCCTGTAGGAATTATAGTGGCTTGGGAATCCTATAGGAAGTAACCCTAGGGTAAGAAAATGACCCGCCCATGTCAAATAAATAAATTCCTACATCACCATCTCATTACCATACAACTCTCCACCTTCATCACCCCTGCATTCGTCATTAAAAAATCAGTTTTCAATTTTTTTTACAGTTTTCAAGAAAAAAACATAGAGAAGAAAGAAGAGACAGAAAGCAAGGGGAACAACACCTAAAGGTTATTTTTCATTATTCACACACCCATAGACCTCCTCTCTGTCCATGTTCATCATCCTCAGGTCCTAGCAGTGGAATATGATTAAAAAAATTTAGGGAGAAGTAGCTACAGAACATCCTGTAGGAAATTCTGTAGCGGCCTATCCCACCAAACAAAAATCATAGGTTGCAACAAGTTTCGAGCATGGAGATCCAAGTGCAGAAGAAGATCCTTTGAAATAGCAGCAACATCATCATCATCCTCAACACAAGGTACCTTCACATCAAGAAAGTCATCAAAGGACAATATATAAAAAAGGAGAGAGGGAGAAATCATATGCAGCCAACATACAACAAACACCTCATTTCTTCAACAAATTGCAGCAAGGTATTATTACCATAGGTAAGTATCTCGCTTCATTCTCTCATTTTCATAATGTAATCAAAAGATGTAAATATTGTGAATGAGTTGGTTTATAAGTGAAAGGTGGCCAATTAACTTGGCCACCTTCGTTCAGTCAACAAGGACAAAACAGTTAGTCCTCACACACGTGGCAACAGTCAAGTCAAAGAAAAGGAGGATGAGGTCATAAGAAGTTTAGACTACAGATGCCCAAAGTGGGAGTTGATTATGAGGTGAGGGGAATGATGATGTGGTAGTGGGGACCAACGGTCCAAAAATAGAAATTCTTACCTCGGTTGCCAGCACACCACCTCACTCAACTCGACCATAAGAGGAAATAAACATTGATCCCCATGCATACATTCATTCATCTTCTTGAGGCTCACTCTAGAAAAGTCGATCTCGGCCCTCGAGCAACCTACAGGAGAGGGAAACTTCATTTTTTCTTGCGCTGGACCTCCTACAATATCCTATAGGATCCCACAGGAATCCTACAGGATATAGTCAGGCAGTCTACAAGATTGGCAGTGAGAAATTTTAGAGGAGGAAACACAAGGGTTGGCTACATCAAGCACTGTAAGGAGGTAGGCTCTACATTTCCTCCCATTTTTCCAAGTGAAAGGAACAAAAAATCTTCTAGTTTGATTGAAATTGATAGTTGTGTAAGGGAATTGTATCCACAGAAATTTCAGTCCTATTTCCTCCTTCATTAGAATTTTGTATCATACGTCTCTGCTCCTCCATTCACCAAAAAAAATGATAGGGGGGTTTAATAGAAGGGAGCCCATCAACACTGTGAGGATTCACCAACACCCTCCTATGCTAGAAATATTCACAAGGAATAATTGGATGGGGTACTTTGAGAAATTGAGGGGGTATGAGATGAAGTAGCCAGAGATTTTGCTCTCTCCCTCATTTCATTGACCAGGACCCATGCCACTATTGTGGTGAGAGGCCTCTCCATAGATCTCACCCCTGAACTCATAAGTAGAATTACCACACTTCCCTTAGGAGTGCCTTGGAGAAAGGAAGATAAGGTAAATAGCCAAACTACAAAGAAGAAATTATTTCTAGAGGGAGAGGAGGCCATGTAAGACAAGAATGGAGTGAGAAGAGCAAGCCTACCATACCCCTGGAATGAAATAAGCTACCACCTTATCAAATACATATCATGTGAAGGTAGGTATAGTGTGGTATATGGATACCACTTTAGGCTTCTTGAAGAATTGAGGTTTGGAGTAGATACACCTCCTCACCACAAATTCAGCATACCCTACTTCCTTCTTCAATCCTTGATAGATATGAGCATAAAAGTGAAGGAAGGAAACTACCAACAGCTGGCCCATCATGGGTTGATTAGACTCATCATAGAAGATGCCCTCCACAACCTTAGAATTGCTATCACATGGGCAACTTTCAGAGACATACAGACATAGGAGGATATAAAATCCCTCACATATGACAAAAGCCCTACTACCAGTGGAAGGGATGAAGAGGAAACTAAAACAGATGAGGATCTGGAGAGGGATGAAGAGGAAATCGATAAGTAAGAAGAGGAAGAAAAGATAAGGAAAGTGGTGAAGAAATAGAGGAAGATGCCAAAGAGAAAACTGATGAACAAGGTGAAGAAAAGGAGAAAGACAAATATGAAAAGGGGAATGGAAAAGAGGTGGTAGAAGACAAGGAGGATTCACCGAGGGTGCATCCGGAGCCCACTGAGAGAGAGGCAGTAGCTTCCCTCACTGCCCTTAGCACCCCTATCAAGCAAAAAGGCAAAATATAGAGACAAATACCATTATACTTTAGAAAAAGAAAGAGTACAAGGATAAGGCTGGGAAAACCTCAAACTCCCACCAAGGATCCCATTGTTATTGAAGACTCACCTAAACAGTAGGAAAGGATGGCTCCTCTTATTAAAACTCAAGGAGAAGGATCCTCAGCACAATCCTCCCCTAAGTATCCTATCACTTATGAGAGAAGGCTTGTGACTAGATCTGCCTCATCCAAGGGAAAATACATCCTACAAGATACACAACAGGACCTACATGAAGCAGAGGCAATCCTACAGGAAACTCTGCTAAACCTATAAGAAACTCAAAAATTCGATAAGGAATGGAGTATGCAACAAGAACCAAAGAAGGAGGATCCAGAGCTAAGAGAACCTAGTCCTCAACCTAACCTTGACTCCTACTACAGATTTATTGAAGGGGGTAAGGCCATTCCACAAAAATTTTCCATCCCATTATTCTTTGATCTTGAGAAAGAAAGAGCCAGAACACATATATGGATATAGATTTACAAGTCCAAGGGAGTAGAGGAAATAGGTCACATGGAGGAAAAGATCAAAGAGATGGGCAGAGAACTAAGCAACCTGAGGGATAGGGAGGCCATAATGAAAACTCAGTTGGAGGCAGAAAATGCATGGTTGAAAGGACAGTTGCAAGAAAAAGAGAATCAATTGGAAACCATGGCCAATCTATCTTTAGAGGCAATCTAGTGCAGGATGCCAGCTAAGTCCTATGCATTATACCTTAGGGAACAGTGGTTGCAGTTCCAAATCAAGACCCTAGCACAGAGAGGCACTATGCCATTCCAAGATTATAGATAGTTCATTGATCTTTTTTATCAAAGAACATTGGAGGATAGGGCTAAGATGCCTGAGTTCTATTTGCTTAACATGGCCTTGACAGATCTGAATGTATGGGACCCTAATTCAAAACTAGGGGATTTACAGTTAATGGCCTTGGCATCATGGATGAACCATGAGGAAGCAAGGGCTGTAGAAATGAAGAAGATATTGGCAAGGGAACAAATAGAGCCTCTCATGATAAGAGCTAAGCAGTCAAATCTAATGGCTATCATCAGCACACATAATTTAATTGCAAATGATCCTCAACTTGCACCCCGATATCTTTCTACCCAAGAGAAAGAAATTACACATTTTAAGGATATGTTTAGACTGTTAGAGGATGACAGCATGCAAGCTTGCCAAACATGATGGAATACTCTGCTATACAGTTTGAAAATAAGAGAGTACCATTCTCCTCAAAGAATTAGAGAAGCACTGAACAGGACACCCATGTACAAGCAAACCATCCAAAGGCTCAAAGTCAATTAGATTGGCTTGAGATTTAGTCCACCACTGCTCTTGGGGATGCTAGAAGGAAGGAAGGAAGAGGAAGAAATAAAGCAGTGGGAGGAGGTAGAAAGGAAGGCAGGACTCTATGCACAAGAAGAAGAAACTACAGTAGAAGCATGGGATGTCAAGGAGGCCACCAGGGCTATGAAAGATATGGATATTGATTAAGTTGCTCAGAGGATGAGCAACACTTTCGGTAGGGGGGTGATGATGAGCCTCATCATTGGGTAACTATATGGACCTTAATTCACCTCCTAGCTTAGTCAAATCAACTCTTCTCGCAATTTATTACGTATTTTGATTATTTTTTTCTTATGAGATTAGTCAAAGTGAGATATTATGCCTAGTGGACTAATATGCATTGAATGCAGGTTTGTGAGAGAAAATTAGGGAATTTTGGCAATATTAAAGGCTGAAACTTGAATGGACAAGGAAGAGAGATTGTAGGAGGTAAATCCTTCTCATTTACTCCTCCCTCATTCAAATATCTCTCCATCAATCACACTAGCTCGGAGTACAATCAGCCAAGTCATGAAGATCAACAGGCAGCCGAGCAAGTGACAATCAAAGAGTTATTTTATCTCGCGTTTGGGAGCCGAACCTCCCTAGATGTAAGGAAGTCGTTGGGGAATTCAGTTGTATAAATAAAGAGGCCTAGAGCCTCATTAGGATTCAAATTTTTGTTGTAAAAACACTAGTTATTTTTTAGCTCCAGACTTGTGGAAGACATTGTTATGTAATTTTCTATTTTGATAATGAGAATGAACTTTTTCTTAATCTAGTACTGAGTTAACTCAGAGGGCTGAAGCTCTTGGGTTAGGGCCCAACCCTAGTAGCAAAGGTTCCTCTTCTTGTATATGTATGCTTAGATTAATTTCATAGATTCATGGTTAAATTGTCCTTAGAAGTATTTCATTGCAAGTAGTGTAGATTTGATTAGTTTGTTTATTAGTTTTCTTCCATTTGTGCTTTACTTCAGCAATAGGTTAGAAGGGATAAAAGGAGCATAAAAAATTTGGCAGTAGGTGTATTGGCCTCACTCCTTCCTTCAAGGATCATGATTTGAGGAAAGACCCCCATGCAGCCCCAAAAAGACAGAATTCTACTTTCTCATAGAATTTAGAGTTTACTATGCTTAAGCTAGCATTTTGATTAGTTTGAAAGTGTAGTATCTAGCTATCATTTCTTCCATATTTAATCTTACAGTAGATCTCATCAATGATTTCATCTTATTCTGCAAATTTTCCTCATGCATGAAGCAGACAGCTAGCTCATTAAACTATGTTTTTCTAGCTTATTGAAATTCTTCTTGGTTACATGATTTTTGGGCAAATATCATTGTTTGATGCAGTGCAGGTGTTTCATAAGTAGAGAGAGATCTCATAGCAAGAAACCTCCTTCCAACTTCATCCATCCATGATCATTCCTCACTTTCACTAAGACCCTCACCAATTTCATCATCTTTCAAGGAAACTTCTCCAAGCATGTTGAGCAAATCCAACCATCTCCCAACCTTGGTTTTGAGTTCTGAGTGATCCTAGGCATTTTCTCACTCCATTCCATCCACCAACCACTTTCCCTAAGCCTTCCATCACCTTCACCACCCATCATTTTTCTGTTGGTTGTATCTTGTAGAAATACAAGGAATCTTGTAGGGTTTTATGACATCCTGTAGGTTTTCTTGTAGTGGCCTGTTTTGAGGCCGAATTGAAGGAAACCATCTACAAAGCCACACAAGGTCACCTAAAGGTCTCCCAAACCTTCCAACCATCCACCAGCATCCCTAAGCCACCTGCTACATCACCAAAAGAGATTAGCTTTCACTTGTTTTTCCATAAAAAGAAAAAAACAGATTTGTTGTAGCTATTTACATGAAAAGTAGTAGAATGTTGATGCTTTGAATTTACATGCTTAAGATAGTTGAATTTCATACATGTTAATCTAGCATTATTTCTGAAACATAGTCTCTTAGCAGTTAGGCAGGAAATGGTGTGTTTTAGCATTGGATTTCAGTCTTTTTCCTTACTGTAGTAGACAATCTTTCTCTTAGAGTAGATTTCTCTTTCCCTCATCAGTAATCAAGCTTCTTATGAATCCACAGAAGTCTGGCTTGAAAACCCTAGTGGTCTCTCGCTATCTGAACAGTGACAAAAGGCAGAACCATCACTTTTACTTGTGTATACAACACTGTCACCTCCAAGTTTGTACGAACCCCAGGTTGATAAAGTAAAGTTGGTAGTCCCAGGAGTTGCAGCATTCTTGCTCCAATACTGGTGCTCATCACCAACCATGTGAGTTTATAATTCACTCACACTGGTTTCACCAGACATCATGGGGATATTCGGATCTTACCCCCGGGCGGTGGCACAACCTATCCACTCACTGGAGGGGTAGAAGAACTTACCGAGAACTAACCTGATATTGTCGGTTGAACCAGAAGAGTCAGTCAAAATGATGAGAGAAGTTGAGATGGAATGGTAGGTTGAACTGGAACTGACGTGATTGAAATTTGTACAATCAGTCGAGAGGTCGTGTTTTGAATGAACGGACCTGATGTACACATAGCGCCGGAGGACCAGATGGGGTTTTGATACAATGTCGAGGCACTAGGAGTGCCCGAAACCAACTGAGCTAGAGATGTATAACCATGTGGAAATATGGGCTCACTAAACTCAGGATAAAAGAGATATGGGACTCTTCCCATAAAAGGGAAACCTTATGGAGGGATCTTGTATCCCTGCTCATCATCTATGTGAAGAGTGTGTGTAGTAACTTTCGAATGACCCGAAGAGGAGACTAGGATCTCACCTTCTAGAGATGTTCAAGGAGATAACTCCAAAGGAATGCCAGGTCGATCGTAAGGACTATATGGAAGTTGTGTAGATATCACAACAGGATCGAACAATGGGTTCGATGGATAAACAACTGGTCTTGGTGGACTTTCTAGAGTCTATGGACTCTCAGGTGTCTAAATGGGATTATTAGAGGAATCCAGATCAGATTCTTGTGGTGATCAGGAATCTGATGGAGGTGGGCGAGAAGACAAAGGTTGGATGCTCAGCGTAATTCCAAGTTCAACACCTTGATCCTCAAGTGACTGAGGAACTTCTAGATGAATTCCTTTGGAGGACCCTTCAGTATAAGACAACAAAGGGGAACTATGAGGTGGACTCAATCGTTTAGCCATGATGGCTTCCCCTCAATAGTAAAAGAGAAAGGAAACAAATTGATTAAGGCTTTAACAATATTGAAATTAACAGGGAATCACTCAATTTGGTCTAAGAATCAACTGCTTGGGATGTCATGTTTACCGTGGGCAATTATATTTTAGCAACAAAAGCAATTCCTTTCCATCTTTTAAGAGTCAAGAAAAGGGTAGAAAGGTGACTCTAGTCGCTTTCAATAATTTTGTGAGCATGAAAGAACAAGTTTCTCGATGATCTCTTCAAATTTAAAGAGTCAGAAAAGATCAAATGACTGCTCTAGTGAATCTAAGTAAAAGGAGTACCAAGTAACCGTGAACTACAATATACACCTCAACCAATAAATTGACCAAGGACTTGAAGTACGTGCAGGCAATCTCCCCGAATGATGTGTTCAGTGTATCACATTTACAGGGTGGAAGACTCAGCTTCCTATGGATAAAAGATTACAACCTAGAGGGGTCTCCCTTTATATACGTGATGGTATGGGGAGCACAAGTCCATGCTAGCATTGTCTAATGCCGAAGCTAACGACAGCTGCTAAGGTTTAAAGTCGTCGGAAAACGTCTCTAACCTAGACCACTAGATATGATCATTAATGTTTCAAATGATCCTTAAGTTAATTGATAGATTTTAAAGTTTATCTTGTAACTATGTCTCAATTTCATGGTCTTAACGATGTCATTTCTTCTTAAAATGAAAACTAGATGATGAAATGAAATCTTTCAATTCGATGAAGGCTAGTATGTAGGGAAGAAAATCACTCAAATCATGCATCAAACCAAATGCAATATGCATCTATGACCATCTTCAAATGCAAAATGCAAAATATGAAATCTAATCCTTCATATGATAAGAAAATGCAATGCCAAATCTTAAAGCAAAATTTCTAAGATATAATGATGGTTTTTCTTTTCTCTTTTCAAGATGAAACAAACGTGATCTAGTGCAAAGGGAAAGAGAATGCAAGAAAACCAAGAAGTATGAAAATCATTTTAACATCAATGATTTGAATGTAACGTAGAATTTTCCAAAAACTAAGAAAAGAATTTCACTTTCACTTTAAGTTTGGAACATAAACAACTTAAAAACAAACACCTCATTTTGATCCAATGAGACGAGTGAATTGTAATCTATATTCATCCAATGAAGCTTAAGAAACTTTCACTATATCCTCTAATGAAAACAACTTAAGTCACAACAACCAAAAGTAATCTGCAAGCACGTCTGAACACACAAATACTTTTGAAAGTAGGAAAACAATTTATGATCAGAAGACTAACAAGTGTACTAAGGTTGACCTAGAAGACGTCGGAACCCTAAAAGGCTAATCAAACTTAAAAACACTTGAGCCAAGTCAAAAGGCAGTTGCAATAAGACAATGGGAGAGCCAATGAACAAACACAATGGTAAATCACAAGGAGAAGACAACTGAAACAGAAAATCAGAGAGAAAACCCTAAATTTCTAAGTTTTCTGCAATCATCGCACCTGTCAGCAATAAAGTAGTGATCATCGCTACTGTAATTACAAAACCCGCGATATCATCATGACTGTCAAGCTCATATCCGCGATGGCCAAGGAAAAGGACAAATAAATCTAAAATTTTAAAAAATAGCTCAAGCTAACAATCTTCAGACATCTAACAGGTAATGACATTGGCTGCAAGCAAGAAATGAAGTCAAAAAATCAATGGTTGACCGAACTCGTCAAAAGACACGGTGAAGGAGATGAAGGAAAAGGTCATAGGCTCCCCAATGAATTCACCATTTTTTTGTCAAGGTTAATCCTCTCTATGGACAGAGATGATCCCTCTAGCCCAATGAGTGGTTCTAGCAACTTGAGAGGAAAATCAACTAGACATCTTCCTAGATTATGATTGAAAAATAGAACAAGAGAGGAGGCCTACCTTGCTCTGATGCTAATCTGATTCCCTTTGTTGAAATCCACGAACTGCTTGTGTCAAGGTCTTGTTCCTGCTTGTTTCAGTGCTTATGTACCTACACAAACAACTGAGAGGCAACAAAGCATACCAAAACTGATAGAAAATCCAATAATTATCTATTTAGTTTATCAAGGAATGCCAAACAAATACATACATGAACATATATATTGGGAAGATGAACCAACAATTGTATTATTTTTTAAATAATAAAGGGGAAGCTTACAACCATAGCCTTGATGTTGAAAGGCTCTCCTTGAGTGGTAATCCAAGTCCAAGCCAAGAAACTTTACAACATTCCTTCTCCAAGTCTAATGAATGGCCTCTAGCATAAGCTCAGCATATGGGTGCAAATGGACATTAATCAACCATTTGGGAAAGGTAGAGGGGGAATTTATAGGCTGGGAGAGGGAGTTGGACCTCCTCCAAAGATAAGATTAGGCCCACATCTTAAGCAGGTAGCTCATAAGGATGAGACCAAGAGATCAAATTAGGAGGATTCGACCTCATCTATGCGAAACCACCTCCAGCTCGCTGCTCTGGAAGCTTCTAGATCACGAAGCTTCTCATCCTCTTTGGGAAAACTTCCTTTTTGAGACCATCACGAGTATGAGAGAGAATAGAGTGAGTCCATCACTAGCTTAGCAAGGTGCAACAGGTGATCATCGCGGTTTTCAGCTTCATAAGGGTGATGATTCTCATTTTAGGGTTTCATGAGCTATTTCTTCAGGGAAAGCTCTAGATATTTTCGAGGCAAAGTTAAAGGAGGGATTTGAGCTGTATATATTGATGAGTATAATGTATAATGATCATGTTTCAGGTACTTCAGGGTATGTCACAAGGAAGTGTAGGAGGTGTGACAAAATACTGTGTAACACACCAGTAACCCTCCAATTGAAAGGATAAGGTCTACTACAGGATCCCCAAACAATGCTACAAGAAACACTTGCAATGTTACATGAAAGATAGAAAGCGCTACAGGAAAAGCAACAGGGGTAGAAATAAGGCAAGGAAGCAACACCATAGGTACAGGAGTGGGAAACTTGTCCAAAGACTTTTGAGGAAGATTTTCTAGAGTTGCAAGAGCCTAGCCCATAGCCAAATCTGAGCTCCTACTACAAGTTCATTGAGGGAAGCAGAGTGTTACCATACAAATTTGCAATCCCTCTCTTATTTGAACTTGAAAAAGAAAGAGGATGGACTCATTGACACATGAAAATTGCTAAGTCAAAGAACATAGAAGATGTGGGACATATGGAAGAAAAACTCCTAAAGATGGGCAGGAAGTTGAGTGAATTGAGAGATAGAGAGTACACCATGAGACACAGTTGCAAGCAGAAAACACATGCTTGAGGAGGAAGTTGAAATAAAAGGAGAGCCAATTGACCACCATGGCAAGCCTCTCCCTGGAGGCACTTCAATGCAGGCTACCATCCAAATCATATGCACTATACCCCAAATATCAATGGATGCAATTTCAAATCAAAACTTTGGCACAATAGGGGACCATGTGATTCCAAGATTATATGCAATTCATCGAGTTGTGTGACAAGTGAACCCTTGAATACAAGGACAAATTATCTTAATTCTACTTGCACAACATTGACTTGACATATCTGAATGTGTGGGACCCCAATAAGAAGTCGGGGGAGTTGCAACAAATGGCCCTTGCATCATGGATAAGTCATGAGGAGGCCAGGGTCGATGATCAGGTGCTCAAAATTATGCTAAAAAATCAAAGTGTCATAATTTTGTTAAACTTAGCTTCATATCAAAGAGCTGGTCATTCTAAATCCAACGGTTCGAATGTCACTCAAATCCGAGCTCGTATGCAGAAGTTAGAGCAAGTCAAAATTCAAGTTTGACTTGTCTACATGGCAGGATTGGATGACATGGAAAAGCCCTTCAGTGAATGAGGAGGTGCCAAGTGCCAATCCACCATTGGCCCTCACATATATCAAATCACAAGTTGTAGGTAGGAAGGTGTCTAAAATCATCCCCAGAACAGGTAGGGTTGCGATGCGATAAGGCAATCACATATCGCGAAGGGAAAGCATTTCAGTAATCAGCCCCTGGCAGGTTTGGGTTGCGATGCGATATCGTAGATCACAATTGCACACAATTTCTACATATTTACAACCATCGACAAGACTTCACCAATTGCGATGAGCGATGGGATCCCGGATATGATAAGTTATGCATTATGGTTAATAATCCCATTGGACCTACCGATATCACAATCACACAATTGCTGCTTTGTTCACAAGACCATCCGTCAAGTTTTTACACCGATTGTGATTTGTGATACGACCGACAAGTTATGGCCCACCACGCGGTGAAATGTTCACCCAGTTAGTGGATTTTGGGGCTAATTTGTAGGATCATGCCGGTTTTGGAGCAATTTGTGGAACAAATAGTGGGAAAACTAGGAGAAGTCATAAATTCTTCAGTTTTTCACCAAATTGGATGCAAAAAGAGGCTAGATAGCCAGATTTTAGTATTCTAGACTCATTGGAGTAGGTTTCAGAATCATTTGAGCATTTTAAACACATATGTTTACACTTTTGAGCATAATAGAGAGGCCCAAGCCGTTAGAAGTTGGACCAAGGAGACGTAGAACAGGAGGGGTGAACTCCTTTATTATGTGCTTGTTCTAATGTGTTTTTTATGATGTTCTGTACATGTTTATGGTGTTGTTCAGTTTTTGGTGTATGTTAAATTACTCATAAAATTAACATAAAAACTCTCCATTTCACTTGCAAAAATAAATGAATCCTTAAGCACAATGAAAACATTTCGTTTATATTCTGAGGAAGATCTTAGGATTACAAACTAATATTTTGAATCAGATCAAGTTGGTATGAGAGCACTAGGTTTTTTTTTTGAAAGAAGGATTTTTTTTCATGTTTATCTCATGCTTACAGGGTTAAAACTCAAAAGAGGTGAAGGAAAGCTGGTTGGAAGCCCTGAAGTTGGGTCAAGGGGAAGAAGAGCAAGGTTGCCACAATCTCCAACACCAGTTCAAACTCAAATTGCAGTTGAGTCTTCAGAGACCATGTCTCATGAAGGAGAACCTACCATGACAGAAGATTAGAAGACCTTTATAAAGGCTTTCTTTGATATGACAGAGATAGTGAAGGTCCTATATAAAGAGAGGAATAGCAAATTGCAAGGAGAAATTTCCAAACCTCCCAAAGGAGAAGGCTCTTCAGGAGGAGTTAATGGAAAAGGAGGTAATGGGAATGGAGACAAAACTCCACCCTCTCCACCATCTTATTCATCTTCTTCTTCACAAGCATCTTCACACTCTTCCACTAATACAACCCTTACTCATACTCATCATCATTCAAAAGGAGCTGGAAAATCACCTCTACTAAAACTTGATGTTATATTTGAGTTTCCAATGTAAAATGGAGAAGTTAATGTAGAGAAACTTGATAATTATATTCATCAGTTGGAGGTCTATTGTAGGATTCAAAACCTTTAAGAGGATGACATAAATAATCAGTTAGATTCCTTGAGAATGGAGGGTGCAGCACTTGTACGGTGGGAATCAAAGACCCAACAGGAGATTAAAAAACATGGTAAGATCTCTATTACTTTATCTTATTTCATTGCTTCTATAAAAATAAAATTATACCCTTTAGCTCATATGAAAAAAGCTCTCATGAATTGGAAAAAACACAGACAATTAAAAGGTCAAATTGTGCAAGAGTATTCTCAAGAGTTTAGGAGAAGAGCTCTTATGCTAGGAGCAGACTTGCAGTCACAAGATACTTTGCTGACATACATAGGAGGTTTGCATATCTATCTTCGACATACCATCCTTATGTTTAATCCCACAAATATTTATGAGTTATGTGTTTAGGCTACACACCTCGAAGCAAGAAGGAAAAATTATACAAGAAGAAGGTAAGAAGAAGCCATTCCAGAGTGTTGAAAAAGGAATAATTCTAAAGGAAAGTAGAAGAAAAATGCTTTTGTTAAGAAAGAAGGGGGGAAACTTGTGTGCAAGAATTGCTCCAAAGAGGACCATGATGAAGCGCATTGCTGGAAGCTTCATCCTCAATTAAGACCGAAGAAATTTAACAATAAAGGGAAATATAAGACAAATGTTGTTGTACAACCAGACTTGAGTTCCGACTCAGGTGATGAATCAAATATTGCAGCCACAGTCACTAAAGGAAAAGTCGTGGCAAAAACAAGCAAAGAGGAAGTTGTGGCAAGCACCAACGTAGCAAATAACTCCAACAATGCTTCAAATGAAGAAAATAGAATTGAGTTGTTCCATATTAGAGTTATTTCCAAACACACGAATATTGATATGTTGTTTGACAGTGGATTCCAGGAAAATTGAATTTCTACAGACTTGATCAAGAAGTTGAATCTGGAAACCTTGCCCCATCATCAACCATACCCATTGGGTTGGATAACCAAGGATGCAAATCTTCAGGTCACAAGGAAAATCGTTTTTAGGTTTGCTATTACTGCCAATTTCATTGATGAAGTCGAATTAGATGTAGTGTCGTTGGATATTTCTAGAATTGTGTTGGGAATCCCTTATCTGTATGACTCAAAAGTCATTTTCCATAGATTTGAGAACAAATATCATTTGTTCAAAGATGGAGTGGAGTATATTGTGAGATCCTATCGTAGAAATCTTAATTTGTCTTTATCAAGCACAAGGAAAATGAAGCGACTGGTCAATTCCAACAAGAATATCTTGATCCTTATGATCAAGTAGAAGAATGACATGGAGCGTGAATCCTTTGTACATCGTGATGTGAAGCTGATATCTGAATTGGTTGATGTGGTCAATCAATATGGAGATATGTTTCAAGGAACAAAGGGATTGCCACCAAAAAGGGGAATTCAACACGAAGTTCAGCTACAGTAAGGCTATCCAATCCCAAATATCGGTATGTATTGAATGTCAATTCTGGAAAGTTTAGAAATTAAGAAACAAGTCAAGGAATTGTTATATCAGGGTGTAATTTGTCCCTCTACCTTGCCATGTGGTTCGCCAATTGTTTTGGTACACAAGAAATATGGAACGTGGTGCATGTGTGTAGATTATCGAGCTTTGAATAAAATTACCATAAAGAATTGATATCCACTGCCCATAATATATGATTTGCTAGATCAGTTGATGAATGAAAAATATTTCACTAAATTAGACTTGAGAATTGGATATCATCAAGTTAGAATAACTGAGGAGGATATTTAGAAGACTGCTTTTAAAACCAAATAGGGATTGTTTGAGTGGTTGGTTATGTCTTTCGGTCTTTGCAACGCTCCAGCTACATTCATGAGAGTTATGAATGATGTTTTAAGATCCTTTCTTGATGAGTTTGTAGTTGCCTATTTAGATGATATTTTTTTATTCAACAAATCACTATAAGAGCATGTCAAGCACATGAGGAAAGTGTTGGATGTCTTGAAAAAAGAATAATTATTTCTAAAGATATCTAAATGTGAATTCGAGAAAACTTCCTTAGTGTATTTGGGCCACATAGTTGGAGGAGGTAAGTTAAATATTGACCCCTCTAAAGTTTCGGTCATTGTGAATTGGCCAATACCCAAATCAGTCACAGAAGTAAGGAGTTTTCTAGGAGCAGCACAATACTGGAGGAATTTCATTGCCAATTTCTCTTCCGTAGCAGCTCCACTGCATGCTTTGACCAATGTGAAGGTTGTCTTCCAGTGGGGAGGAAAACAATAAAAAGCATTCGATGCTTTAAAACAAAAGATTAGTTCAGCCCTAGTTTTAGCGTTGTCGGATTTGAAACAACCATTTGAAATGCAAACAGATTCAAGTGACTACGCCATGGGTGCAGTTCTTTTACAGCATGGTAAGCCCATTTCATTTCATTATGAGATTTTTAATGGTGTTGTTACTAACTATCCTACATATTATAAAGATCTTTACACATTGGTGCAAAGTGTGAAGAAATGGAAGCATTACTTAATGGGAAAAGAAACCATTATTCACATCGATCATCAACCCTTGCAACATCTACAATCTCTATCAAAATTACAACAATCAAAGCACTTTCATTATATGGGATTCTTACAAGAATTCCACTTGGTAATCAGGTACAAGAAAGGTATTTATAACAGATTTGTTGATATGCTTTCAAGATCGGTTGTAAATGTTGCCATTTTACTCAAGAATAATTATGTTTTGCCTGAAAGTTACGTTGAACAATACGCACATGATGCTGACTTTCAGGAGGTATATTCAAACTTGAGTCAAGGCCACCAAGTTGAGGAATTAGACTACCATATACATGATAATATGTTGTCTCATTTTGGAAAACTTTGTGTTCCACAGGGAGAGGGAGTAAATGTAACAAGGGAAGTGCACACTTCTCTTATTGCTGGACATTTCGGTGTAAGTAAAACATTAGCAAACCTTTAGAGGTATTTTTACTGGCCTCATATGCTTGAAACTTTGTCATGTTTTATCAGAGGTTGTTCCTTGTGTGCAGTTAGTAAGCCTAGTAATAGGAATCTATGATTGTACACACCACTTCCAGTGCCTTCACGTCCATGGGAAAGTGTTTCTATGGATTTTGTAGGAGGTATTCCTTTATCAAGAAAAGGTCATGATTATTTGTGTGTAGTTGTGGATAGGTTCAACAAGATGTGCATATTAATGTCTTGTAAAAAACAAATTACAGTTGAACAAACAGGTCAAATTTTCTTTCAAAATGTATGGGTTCATTTTGGATTACCTACTTCTATTGTAAGTGATCGTGATTCCCAATTTGTCGAGAAGTTTTGGCCAAATTTATGGAACTTGATGGACACCAAGTTGAAGAAAAGTACAACCTTCCATCCACAAATAGATGGTAAAATTGAAGTGGTTAACATGACAATTATTCATTTGCTAAGAGTATATTGCAACAAACATCCTAAGGTGTGGGATGAACAGTTGCATTATATTCAGCATGCTTACACCCGAGAAAAACAATCTTCTACTCTAACTTCGCCTTTTGAGGCATGTCTTGGTTATTTTCCTAAATTGCCTTTGGATTTCATCTTTGAGAAAGATGTAGCTATAGATGGACTTAGCGACATGGATAAAGCAAAGAAATTCATTGAGAAAATTTAGTTGATTCACCAAACAGTTCAAGAACAACTATAAAATAGTCAAGGCAAGTATAAGGCAAGGCATGATAAGCATCGTGTGGATCATCATTTTCAAGTAGGTGATGAATTTTGGATTTACATTAGCAAGGAAAGGCTTCAATATGAAGGTAAAAAGTTGAAACCAATCCGTTATCGTCCATTTAAAATTCTGGAAAAGATTGGTAATAAATGCTTTCAAGCTTGATTTTCCTTCATATATGAAAGTTTATTTTCGTTGTTAATGTTGAAAATTTGAGATTGTGTGAGCCTCCTTTGATTGAAGATCAAGGAGTGAATATGCAGATTCCCTCTATTGAATATTTTTCTCCAGAATTCCTTGATGAGATTCAACAAGACACTATACTTGACAAAAGAACAAGGACAACAAAAAGGGGAAGTATTGATTATTTTCGAGTGGGACTCAAGGGTACAAACCCTTCAAAAGCCAAATGGATGGAGGTTGGAAAGGTGGGGGAACTGTACCCTCACTTGTTGGTCACTTGAAAGTGATCTTTTGGGGTCCAAAAGACTTTTGTGGGGAGGAGTGATCAGGTGCTCAAAATTATGCTCAAAAATCAAAGTGTCAAAATTTTGTTAAACTTAGGTTCAAATTGAATATCTCGTCATTCTAAATCAAACCATGCGAACGACACTCAAATCTGAGCTCGTACGAAGAAGTTAGAGCAAGTCAAAGTTCAAGTTTGACTTGTCTACATGGGAGGATTGGATGACATGACAAAGCCCTTCAATGAATGAGGAGGCACCAAGTGGCAATTAGCCATTGGCCCCCACGTATCGAAAATCACAAGTCGCAGGTGGGAAGGTGTTTAAAATCGGCCCCAGAACAGCCAGGGTTGTGATTAAGCAATCGCATATCCCAATCGCAATTGAAAAAGGGAAGGCATTTCAGTAATAGACCCTTGGCAGGTTCGGGTTGCGATGCGATATTGTAGATTGCAATCACACATAAGTCCCACATATTTACGACCACTAACAAGACTCGGTCAATTGTGATGAACGATGGGATTCCGGATACAATAATTTATGCATTCCATTTAGTAATCTCATCGGCTCGTCGATATCGCAATCGCACAATCGCCACTTTGTTCACAAGACCATCCGCCAGATTTTTATGTCGATTGCGATTTGCGATATGGCTGATAGGTTATGGCCCACTGCCCTGCAAAATATTCACCTAGTAGCAGATCATGGGGCTAATTTGTAGGATCATTCCTGTTTTGGAGCAATTTGTGGAACGAATAGTGGGAAAACTAGGAGAAGTCATAACTTCTTCAGTTTTTCACCAAATTGGATGCAAAAAGAGGCTAGATAACCATGTTTTAGTATTCTAGACTCATTGGAGTAGGTTCTAGAAGCATTTTATCATTGTAAACAGATATATTTACACTTTTGACCATAATAGAGAGGCCCAAGCTATTGGAAGTTGGACCAAGGAGAGCTGGCCTAGGAGGGGTGAACTCCTTTATCATGTGCTTGTTGCAATGTGTTTTGGATGATGTTCTATACATGTTTATGTTGTTGTTCAGTTTCTGGTTTATGTTAAATTTCTCTTAAGATTAGCATAAAAACTCTCCATTTCACTTACAAAAATTGATGAATCCTTAAGCACAATGAAAGCATATTGTTTATATCTTGAGGAAGATCTTAGCACTACAAACTAATATTTTGATTCAAATTGGCTAAGTAGATGAAGAGAATAGTAGAAAAAGAGGAAAAAGAGCCACTCTACATCAGATCAGAACAAATAAATTCCATGGTTGTTATAAGTAACCACATCATCATTTCTAATGATGCTCAACTTGCACCAAGATACCTAACTACCCAAGAATAAGCCATCTCCCATTTTGAGAACACTTTAAGATTATTCAGGACTGAGAGCCAACAAGCATGCCAGAGGAGATGGAATAACCCGCCACACAGTCTCCAGATCATGGAGTACCACTCTCCTAAGAGATTGAGAAATGCATTGGAAAGGACACCCCTGTCTAAGAAGGTCATACAAAGACTGAAGGTCAATTGGATTAGACTAAAGCTCAGTCCACCTTTGTTGTTGGGTTTGCTGGAAGGTAGGAAGGAAGAAGAGGAAATAAAGTAGTGGAAGAGATAGAGAAAAATGCAGGGCTCCATCCTCAAGAAGAGACACCATCCACAGAAGCCTGAGATGTTAGAGAGGCCACCACGGCTATGAAAGATATGGATATAGATTACTAGTTTATTCAAAGGATGAGCAAAAATTTCAATAGGGGGTGATGATGAGGCTCATCAATAGGTAAATTATATGGGTCACAATGCCACTCCCCATCTTATTAAATTGATTTTTCTCACATTTATTTACATATTTTGTTATATTTTACTTAGTGAGAAGAGTAAAGGTGAGTTACTACGTCATGTGGCCTAATGTGTGTTAAATGCAGCAATTGGAGCAATTTTGGGTTGACTTAAGTGTAGGAATTTGGAGTAGGCAAGAAAGAGAGATTTTAGGAGTAGGTATCCCTCCTTAACTCCTAAATCATTTGAAGATTCCTCCACTCTATCTCATCAACTCGGTATCACTGACAGCCAAGAAAGCCGAGTTCATTGGCAGTGAAGCCAGTGACAGTCAAGGAAGAGTTATTCTCGAGTTAGGGGCCAAGTATCCCTATTTTCTAGGGATTTGTTGGTAACTCTAGTTTTGTATAAATAAGAGAGCCAAGGGACTGATCAGGATTCGATTTTTTGTTGTAGCCAAGAGGCCATTTGAGCTTAAACATTTTGAATGTTATTGTTATGATGTACTTGACATTTTTATGATAATGAGAAATTATGTTTTGATCCAACACTAAGTTGACTCAAAGGGCTAAATCTCTTAGGTTAGGGCCCAACCCTAGCAGCAGAAGTTCCTTTTTTGTAGTTGTATTCTTATCTTATAATGCTAATTAGTTGTTGAAGTTTACTTATGTCTTTCTGTTACCTTAGAAAGTCACTTAAGTTCTTGCTTAACCTTGTTTCCATTAGTTTAAAGAGGTAGATTAGTGTTGCAATTTAGTGAAGGAAATTATACTAGAAAATATTGTGACAGTGGCCCTTATCTCATCTCCCTCATGGGATCATGATTAGAGGACCCCACTCTCACATCCCCAAAAACAGAGTTCGTCTTTTGTTTATTGCATAGATTAAGTTTCATTCTTAGCTAGATAATTGTTTATGATTTCCTGGAAGCATTTACAATTTTTATCTTGTTTTCTTAAGATTGTTGTAGCTTAAAAGACAGTCCATGTCATAGATCTAGTCCTTAACAATAGATAGATCAACTTCCTCAAATTCAACTCATCTTTTCCATGTGGACGTGTAGTGATTTATAAATGAAAAGAGAAACAAGTTTTATTGCAGGGATTGTTGATCTGTAAGAAGGGAATCATCCAACCAACTTCACCTAGGCCTTCTCCACCTTTTGTTGAGGCATAGCAGCCCATAGTCTAAACCTCTGTTTTCCAGCCACCGTGAGCAAGCTACGTTAAGCAAATTCGACCTCATTGGGGTGTTGGGATTGGCCTTGGGCTATATTCACCTTCCCTACACCTACCACTGTCAAGCACCCCTTTAACACCTCATGTCACTATTCTCACCCTCCAAAACCTCTTAGCTAACTTCATGTAGTAGTTCAGGAGATCTTGTAGCAGATCATGACATCTTGTAGCAGATCATGACATCTTGTCGTAGTTTCTTATAGAAAACCTGTAGTAGCCTGTTTTGACCCTATTTTGACATTAAATGATAGGATAGCCTATTATAGGAGTAGGTTAACCCCTAAACTTGGAATTCATGACCACCTAATCCAGCCTTCCCATTCCTTTCCCTCGTGCAAGACCAGATAGCATTAGCTTTTATATTTCTGAAGTTAGCAATTAAGACTTTTTTCTGCAAATGTGAATGAGATAGTTAATGCATGCATGTTTTAATTCTGAGATGACAGAGTAAATTTCTATTTTCAAGTAGTCCTAATAACTAGATGATCAATTTCAAGATTAGCATAGTTTCCTTTATGCAAGTGATTTGTGTCATTTCATAGCTAGACGATTTATGGAATTTCATAGCATTTACCATTTGGCAGTTTTCATTTTCTGAATAGACAATAATTTACTTTCCCTGCAATAAAACTAGCTTTATATTCACTATCAGTAGTCAGGCTCCCCTTAGTTCAATAAAGGATTGGTTTGGAACCCTAATGGTCAAGTGCCCCAGTTTAGAAGTGACATGAGTAGAATGATGCATCTGTTGTGTATATAGCACTGTCACCTCCAAGTTTGTACAATACCTAGGGTTGATAAAGTAAAGTTGGTAGCCCTAGGAGTTGCAACATTCTTTCTGCAATACTGAGGCTCATTAGCATGTTTCACTTTTAAGTTTCAAGATGTGTTCTAGGTTCATATGGTAGCTTGTTATTTCATTAACATGATGCACATTTTTATGTAGGAACATATGGCAATTCTGGGCTTTTTATTTTATTTGGTATATCGATATTCTTTGGTTTCTTTTCAAAATCTAAAGTGGCTTTATAGGTTCTAGAATGCTTGATCTTTTTAGGCTTTCTTTTCAATTCATGGGCATATAGGTAACTTGTAGAACAATTAATATTAGGGTGCATTGATATTATGGTTTTTGTTACCCTGTGATCACATTCCTCTACCTCACTAGTTGTGTCATGAAATATGGAATTTATATGGTACAAGATATTTGATAAGCAGGGAGTATTTTAAAGCTTTCATTGTTAAAACCCAACGATTCAAACATTCAGATATCTATGGTAGAGTACAATATCCTTCATGAATGTCCATTATGATCAATATATTTCTCATGGGTTATACTAGGATTCTAGTGTTCTTGATACAATATATTGTTTTTTGAGGAATGTTGTTAAATCATTCATTTCTTGATATTCTAATTTGTGTATCCCTTGACAGGTTTCCAGTCTAATCAACCTGATGAAACTCAAGGCTACAATAGTCTCGATCAGACTCAGAAATATATGTACAATATTTGTGGACCATCATCTAATGTAATGTGGTTCAGACGAGATAAATAACTGCCAAGTTGCTTCAGACAAAATGAATCACATGAGCAATGTTGCAAATTCTTTTCTGAATAATGCAATTACTATTGTAATTGTTACCACCACAACTACCAAGGTTCAACCCAACCAAGGGTAATGCATGAGGATGTGAACTATATGAATGAAAACTAGCTCATGATGAACCAAGCTGCAGAAGATCGAAGCAAGCTGAATAATATCAATAATGCAAATATTGTTGAAGAAGAAGTTGTCATAGCTCTAAGGTCGAGCATAATGAAAAATTTGGGTAATAAAAATAACCAAACCAATTAGAATACTTTTAATTTTCTCTCAGGATACGTTCTCTATCTCCCTTAGGGCCAACCATGTATATGGGTTACCAAATGTGAAGTGGGTCGTAAGGAACCAAGCTTCAGAAGAAGCCAATATGAATAATACCACCAACTTTCTTGACCATCTTTTTCATTGTTGTCACCACCTCCACGGCTAAAGAAATGAGTAGCAATGGTGACAACCCTTCATCCACTGATAATAAGAAACATGCCTTTGAGGATGCAATCACACTATTCGAATCAGTTGTGCCAATTCGGTCTAGGGAGGTGGATCAATCGTTGGACCAATAGACTTCAATCTATCGTGGGGATGAGTTTGGGATTCCAACGTGCCAATAATATCGTGCCAAAGCCATTTTCTATTGCAATAGACAAATGAGCTTCAATTGTGGAAAATCATGGAGACAAAGAAATTGTGAAGCATGCTTTCAAGGCTTTTTGACATAATTTATCAATATCATCATTTCCAAACGCTGATGTAAGTGTCAATTTTGTCGACCCTTTCATAGGATATTGTGGAAAGAATATGGAGATCAATAGAGTTTGGGAGATCTTGAAGACAACTTATATCTAAATGAAAAAATTGTTGATGTTCGTCCTCTAATAATTTCATTCTTCATCCTTTATATTTATTTTCAAAATTATGTCCAACTTCTATACAATCACTAGTAGCATTTTTAGAGTGAGTATTGAATTTGACTTTTATTAATAGAATATAATAATTCTAGACATAATTTATGCATGCGCCATCTATCAGCTTTTAGGTGGTAATTGTGATTTGAACCTTTGCTTTTAGGTGGTAACTGTGATTTGAACCTTTGAATTCTGCTAGAAATATTTGAATATTATTTTTATGCAAATATTTGTGAGTAAGATCCACCATATTTATATTTATAGATACATTTATGTACTATGTAGTTAGAATGCTTGAAAAATCTCCAATTTTTTCTACAAAAACATAAAATCTTTGTATATTATTTTTCTCCAAATATTTATGAGTAAGATCCACCGTATTTATAGATACATTTGAGAATTATAAAGACTAGCCACATTTGTCGAATTTAATATAAAAATTCTATACTTGTTCAAAATATGGTTCCTTAATTTTCTCTCCATGTGTTGTGCGAGTGCCATTAGATCATGCAACAAGAGTTCATAGAGATGGTGTGGCAAGCATTGATAACAACTCTAGAAGTGGTGAAAGAGAGTAAACATCAAATAGTTGAGACAAAGCATCTTATGAAGGCTTTGAAAGAGGAGAATAATGGCCTCACGCATCGAATATTCTCCAAAGTTGGGGTCAACACGACAACTTTTCTTCAAGTCGTCGAGAGGTTCATTCAAAGGCAACCCAAGGTAAGGCATTCTCTCATCTATTCATGGAACATTTTATCTCAAACCAACAAAAACAATCTAACAAGTATTTACTTCTTTGTTTTCTTTACTTAGTGACTTTTTTCAGTTATTATCTATTTGATTTTCTTAAATATTTATTTTTAACATTTGCATTTATATATTTGGTATTTTATGAAAATTAAGTCTGAAGATGCATCTCAATAGTGAAACTTTGAAAATTTGTTGGAATCCACAATTATCTATTAGATTTCGTAAACATTTATATATTTGGTATTTTATGAAAATTAAGTCTAAAGATGCATCTCAATAGTGAAACTTTGAAAATTTGTTGGAATTCACGGATATCTATTTGATTTCGTAAACATTCATCTATAACATATAGATTTTCGAGTTTGTTTATTCAAAGATTAACTCCATCTGCTATACATGTATTAGTTCATTATTCCTTCTTGTTTGTTTGTATTTATGTATTAAATGATTTAGTAGAAAAGCGAAACAAAATGGAGAAAATGAAATAGAATGAACCTTGCAAACGTAGTCAGAAGCTATGGAATAGAATCTTTAACCGAGAAATAGAAACAAAAGAGAGAACATGGTTGGATGAAGATGCAATTATTGTGAGTGATGAGGAATAAAGTGTGTGACATGAGGATGATTGTAGTTATGATGATAAAGACTTCGAAACCAACCATAGCACTAATGCTAGTCTGTCTTTTGTTTCTTGGTGTCTCGGTGCAGTTAGATCAATCTCTTCATCCTTGGGAAAATAATAACTTTCACAGGGGAATCGAAAGGGAACTTTGACACAAAGAACCATTGTTGTTGAATCTTTATATGACTGTTTGCTGCAATTTTGTGCAGTGGAAACATTGTTCCCCTGTCTTGCAAATGAAGCAAATCCAAATCCCGATCCCTATAATTATTATGCACGAAGCTATGGTGATTACTAGACTGATACTAGATCTGTTGATTCACAACTATGAATGATAATTCTGATTATATATAATATATTATATATATATATATATATATATATATATATATATATATATATATATAATATATATATAATTCTTGTTGGTTGAATACTAAATTTGGGAGATTTTCTATGATTTGAAGACTCATTATGTTTGCACTGTTTTCTGTTACTAGGACTCCCTGGCAATATTGTTTTCTATTGGTTGAATTCAAAAATTTTCCTAGGGGAAAAATTGGTCTTGGAAATTATCTTTTGAAGATGTCAAAATACTTGAATTTGTAATTTATATGGCATTGCAAATAAACATTTGTAATCAATTGTGAAGACAATTACTATTTTAACGTTTTTCTTGAAAAAAAACTTTGAAGAATATGCAAAGATGCCAAATCTTCTAATTACATGAATGAACTCTCCACCACTTACAATTGAATATAAAATCCACCTGTAGTTAATTTAATTTTACTTCACTACCCAAGTCTTTATGAAGCATTGGCAATTGCATAGTAATTGCACTCACAAATAATTTTTACAAATAAAGTTATACTTAAATAGGAATGGAATGCCTTTGAGTAGTGACTTGATTCCTAGATGTATATATTCTACCCTTTGAATTTGAACTTGTAACATTTTACAAGAAGGCATGTGTTCTTAACTATTAAACCCACTCAATTTGTACCTAAAGTAGGTGCAGTCTAACTAATAGACAAAATCACTTTTTTTAAAGATGTTTGTTTTATTCAAATAAGTACAAAGTAAAATTAATAGGGAGAGGTTAAAGATAGAAGTTATCTTTCAAGGAATTAAACTATTCCAAGGGGCGTCGAAGATCGACCAAGCTTCACATAATCCTAGTGATAACATCATATTGGTCAACAAATCTCTCTTCCATCCAAAATTGGGGCTCATCCCAACCTAGGCTCAACCTATGTCAAAAAACAAGAAAGAAAAAAGAAAAAAAGTACAAGGTAATAATAACAACTGGTATAGATCCATCATAACCATGAATCTACCAAGTATTGAGAGAGATAAAATCACTTGATGTGCAAACTTCTTTTGAAATGTAAAACTGGAAAAAGAAATTGCACCTCAAGAGATTTAATCCATTTTGGTGCTTGATAAGTCTATGGTTAAAATGGATCTACATCGGTTCCACCCACACAAACACACTATGTCCATCTGTAATTTTTCATTGTTTAAATTGAATTTTTGAATGCACAAATGCATACATTACCTTCGTAGTCCCTTTGGTCTCTAAGACTCTCTAGACTATACAACTTAAACTTTCTTCTGATAAATCTTTGCTAGATTTTAAGACAATTGACCAAAAAAATCAATTTATATTAAGAATTAAATGAAGTGCACATCTCCTTTTCATGAGGAAGTAACTAAAATATTTTACTTTTTAATTACTTCTTCCTTTTATATATATATATATATATATATATATATATATAATATATTATATATATATATATATATATATATATATAATATATATATATAGATGAGGGGAAATGGTGGCAACGGATGAAAATCTAAGTATGAGAGGATATGGTGGCAAATGGAGAGTTTGGAAGAGGTTTTCTAAGGTTTGGAGGTGTAGGATAGTAGGTGAATACTCAAGACTTTAGGAGGTATTGAATTTTTTCAGAAGGTTTGAGTTAGTGGGGAGGCACCAGGGAAGGCAGGTTATAGGAAGCACTGGCGAGAACAAAAGATTTATTATTATTATTATTATTATTTTCTATTTCTACTGTGGTAAAAGTACTTACGGGTTGTATTAGGTTTTACCATGGAGAAATACAGTGGTATTGGTCATGCCTCTGATGATTTCCCTTTACCATGGGAGTCAATGACAACTCAGTATGCACTTGGAACTGACTGGAATTTGATTGAAGCTTATTTGATCATCATTACCAGGCTTTTTGTGCCTCAAAATTGTTTCAGGGAACCATATCAGTTTGGATCTAGCCTTGGAGGTCAAGCCGTTTTGAATCAGGGATCTTTATGGAGGTTTGGTACTGTATCAGGGGTGGGGGTTACTTTCATTGGAAATATAAAATGACAAAGCCCAAATCTACCTTTGAAGAAATCAAAAATGGCAAAAAACATTCCCTCATTTGGGCTCCTTTCAAACATCATCAATCATCACTTTAGTGGACACCAAGATGGTGGTTTTGTGCAAACCCTTACGTAGGTTTCCATTGATAATTCCTCGAAGGAAGAAGGGGGAATCAGGGTGGAGACTACACATACCCTCTTAGTAACGGAAAAGTGGAAGAATATTTTGACAAGCGGTCGGTTTGGGGTTTCCATGGGACAAGGATTGGCGGATGAGAGGGGTGAAGAAGTTGACATGGTTGAGAAGTCTCAAGAGGAAAGATATACAAATAATGGTCTGAGATTTGAGGTGGATATGTGTCTAGGAGGAGGTCATGGGAAGAGGAAAATAAAATTTAACAAGTCAAGGGAAAGAGTAAAATGGTTGGTTCTAGGAGAAGACGTTCGGGTGGAGGAAACCATATCCATGGTGAAGACAATCATCCAAGGAAAGGCCAGGGCTTTCTTTTTTGAGATAGAAACACTAAAGGAATGGGTTTCAACGAAATGGGGGAATACCTCAACGAGGGTGATAGAGGTGATAAAACTTGCTCAGGTTGGTTTATGATGCGGTTTGAAAATGCTAAAGCGACTTTGTGGGTCCTCAATAGGAACTAGAGCATCAATTCGACACCCATAATTCTCAAAAGATGGTCTCCCCTTTTCGATGCCAGCAAGGAGAAGCTAGAAATGGTACCAATCTAGGTAATATTTCCAGGGCTCCCAACCCATCTTTGGACCTTGGATGTTTTTAAAGAAATTGGGAACATGTCGGCGGATTTCTTGGAGGTGTACATGTCGTTTAACGAAATAAGCTTCCGCATGGACGACGACGAGAATTTTGTTTTGCATGAACTCGAAAGAGGGGGCTATTCAAAGATTTGGAGCTTTGTTGTTGGGGAGTTTCTTATCATCAAAAGTTGGATTATGAAGGGATGACCTTTGATTGTAGAAGATGCCACAAAAAAAGGACATGTTATGAGGGATGGTCCTCTCCCATATAATGGTAAGACACTCAACAAAGTGAGAGGGGAGGAGGTGACGTCGAGATCTTCCAGGATGGATGGGTGCTAGCTAGCTTCAATTAACAGAGGCACAAAGTCCACTTTGTGCCTCAAAATTGTTTCAGGGAACCATATCAGTTTGGATCTAGCCTTGGAGGTCAAGCCGTTTTGAATGAGGGATCTTTATGGAGGTTTGGTACTGTATCAGGGGTGGGGGTTACTTTCAATGGAAATATAAAATGACAAAGCCCAAATCTACCTTTGAAGAAATCGAAAATGGCAAAAAACATTCCCTCATTTGGGCTCGTTTCAAACATCATCAATCATCACTTTAGTGGACACCAAGATGGTGGTTTTGTACAAACCCTTACATAGGTTTCCATTGATAATTCCTCGAAGGAAGAAGGGGGAATAGGGGTGGAGACTACACATACCCTCTTAGTAACGGAAAAGTGGAAGAATATTTTGACAAGCGGTGGGTTTGGGGTTTCCATGGGACAAGGATTGGCGGATGAGAGGGGTGAAGAAGTTGACATGGTTGAGAAGTCTCAAGAGGAAAGATATACAAATAATGGCCTGAGATTTGAGGTGGAAACGTGTCCAGGAGGAGGTCACGGGAAGAGGAAAATAAAATTTAACAAGTTAAGGGAAAGAGTAAAATGGTTGGTTCTAGGAGAAGACGTTCGGGTGGAGGAAACCATATCCATGGTGAAGACAATCATCCAAGGAAAGGCCAGGGCTTTCTTTTTTGAGATAGAAACACTAAAGGAATGGGTTTCAACGAAATGTGTACAGTCAGTTCAGAATATGGATGATGGCTTTTTGTGCCTGCCTTAAGGAGCATTTTTAAACAATCTATGATTATGTCTTAAATTATTATCAAACATTTATTGGCATATGTTTAACAAATCTGATCAAATTGTTACTAGCTTATGTTTTTAGATAGTCTGATTATTTGATTGATGTTTTCTTGGGCTTGCTTTGATAGGTAGTTTTTGTCTATCTACGATAGCTATACATGAATGTTGATCACAACATTTACAAAATGTATCTTTTTCATTTACTTTTGCGTCTTTCTTCTGAGGAATATATATATATATATATATATATATATATATATTCAAATATATTGTTTAAACTTCCTATATTTTACTTTTAATTACTTTTTCTTTAAAAAATTGATGTAAAATTATGTTACTGAACATAGACATGGAAATATTTTGTTAATGGTTTTGAGAGTGCAAATGACATATTTTTACCTCACATGTCCTTACTGGGAATAAGAGTGAAATCCCCTTACTTTATAGCCACAATTAGGACAGTGACCTTTCCTCCCAAAGCAGATAGAAATAAAGAGAATGGTTTCCTTCATACTAAGTTGTAATATTAACAACTAATTGAGTCTGCACAATGAGAGTGGGACCATTGATGTTTTATAATGTTTTTAATTAAAATGAACTAAGTATTGATATTCATTTTTGTTTGTTTTTATTATAGCTTGTATAGTTTTTTATTTAGAATATATATTATTTTTACCTTAAAACAGAGACGTGTCAACTAGAGGTTGAACATAGAAGGAATTGCACATCTCCCTCATACTGAGTTGTAGAATGCCTCTCTGGGCTACAGGGAAATGAGAGAAGAAAGGGTAGTTATTAATGTTTTATAATGCTCTTAATTAAAAATAACCAAATATATAATATTCATTTCTATTTTTAATTATAATAAAAGATATTTTTATTTAAAATGTTTTATTTTTATTTTAAAATGATATGTATCAACCCCAAATTTAATAAAAAAACTATATATTTCCTTCCCAAATATAAAAATTATATTATTATAAAAAATAATAAATACTAAAAATATATAATTTTTATAAAAAAATTAATAAATAATTAAATAAAATATATTTTTAATAGAAAAAAAAAATACTTAATATTTTTGAAATATATTTTTAAATATAATAGGATTATTACGGTCATAAACTTAAAACACTAGAGAAGAGAAGATATGCTGATTTTTCCCTCGTAAGAAATATTGCGACACCAATATCTTGCTTAGCATTTGGCCAAGCTGCATAAAATCACATGGAAAAGAAACGTATCGCAATGGTCGTTGGAGGGTTGAAACGAACGAAATATTGATAAGGATCATCATATACGACAAATATTTAAGTACAACCTCCCAAAGGAACGTAAGTTGATTGACTAAAAGTTTCCATGTAACATAAATAAATTATAAGAAATTAGCTTCTGCGTAAATCACATAAAAATGACCTTTGTCGACGCGTTTCGAACCAACTAGTGTGGTTCATCGTCAGGACAAGTTGAAGACCCAGATCTGGCCTAGCAATTTAAATACACTGAGCAGGGACTCCAACGGCTATAAAACGGCTAACTTTGACCCTAAGACCTAGCCCAACTTAAATTAATAAATTTAACATTATTATTAGTGAAATTAGGTATGTTGACTAGAAACTTACGTGATTCATTTAATCGGATAACATTAGGTTATTAATAAATTAATATTCAAAATTAACTAATAGTTTGAATGATTTCTTTTATAATATTAAAATTAATTATATAATAATCTATTTCTAGAAATTAGAAAAATTAGGTATAATTAATAGTAATTTACCTAATTA
>APFE031631688.1:44272-61730 GCA_000404065.3 Pinus taeda
ATTTTAATATTATAAAAGAAATCATTCAAACTATTAGTTAATTTTGAATATTAATTTATTAATAACCTAATGTTATCCGATTAAATGAATCACGTAAGTTTCTAGTCAACATACCTAATTTCACTAATAATAATGTTAAATTTATTAATTTAAGTTGGGCTAGGTCTTAGGGTCAAAGTTAGCCGTTTTATAGCCGTTGGAGTCCCTGCTCAGTGTATTTAAATTGCTAGGCCAGATCTGGGTCTTCAACTTGTCCTGACGATGAACCACACTAGTTGGTTCGAAACGCGTCGACAAAGGTCATTTTTATGTGATTTACGCAGAAGCTAATTTCTTATAACTATGACAGATCACAGAAGTCTCAATTCTACAATAAATAAATTAGTTGGATTATAAGTTGTACAAAAGATTTTATTGGCCAATGGCACGTGTAGGTAGGAAATGCATTATTAGAGTTTGTACATTTACTTGATCTCTTTTTCCTGTATCTAATTTCTTTTTGGAATAATTTATTATTATATTGTTTTTTATTTGGGTTTTTTTAAATGGTTAAAATTAAAAAAATAAATATTAAATTGAATATTTTGAAAAAATTAAAAAATAAAATAAATTCTAAATTGTTTTTTTAATTAGTGGATAGTTATTTTATAATGGTTTTAAATGAATTATAAGATAAAAAATAAAAAATAAAAATAAAAATAAAAAAAATTATTTGTTAAGTGTCATGATTTAGTATAATAAGGATAATTGCTCACCATTTTTATGCAAGAATTTTAGTTGGATAGCTACTCATCATAATTTAAGTAAGTATTTGAATAAAAATGGTAGGCAGCTATACACATGGCATTTTTTTGTAAAAATTCCTAATTACATTTATTTTCAACATATGTCTATTTGTTGCAAAGGAATTTCAAAATATGTCAAAAATCTCACATGGTAAAATGTCAATAACTATAAGCTTTCTAATTTTCTATAATTTTAATAAATTCATATCCATTAATTTATTAGAATTAATAAAATTTTAAAAAGTGATATATATATATATATATATATATATATATATATATATATATATATATATGATTTCAGTGGTTAGTTACTTTTTGTATGTAAATGTTTATATACTAGACTTGTTACCATATATAATTTTATTTTATTTCCAATTTCTTTTATGAAATAAATTAAAAACATTTAAAAGTACACAAATTGAAAATTTTGACCTAAATGAATCATATGCCATGTTATCAATCTTCAATAGTTCTTTGAGGGTTCTTCAACCATAACAACTTATATCTTCTACTTCCACCTAGTGTTGTTTAAACTTTTAAACTTTTCAATATTTATCCTTCTTAAATATGATAACATATTTTGATGATTGAATTGAGGCTTCTGTGATCCATATCAAGTTTATGAGAGATTTTTCGAAATGAAATATTTTGATGATGTTAATATATAACATGAAACTCATGCCATCTTTACAACTTGCACCTTTTTTTACAACATAATTGGTTTAATATCAAATTATGATTCTTTTACCGCAAATTCAAATGGATGAATATTCAAATTCGACACCAAACATCAAAATATGAATTACAAAATCATCCAACAAAAAAACCAATTACAAAATTATCCCAAAGAAAAGTAAAAAAAAATCCCATCACACTCAACCAACAAAAGACCACTAACATTTGTAAAAACACACATACTAGAAAGATCAAATTATTAATTCACATTTTATAAAGCAACAACTTGATTGTCGATTTTACAATTAGTCATAAGTTTAGAAATTAATATATTATTACTTGATATACACATTTATCTTTACATTAATATACTTTAAAATGAGAGAATAAAATTGTGCATTAAAAGATAAAACATTTGTTCATTGAAGTCATTCAACTCAAGTATTACATGTAGGTAGTATATACAAAATTAATGACATTCTTAAAAAGTAGTCATTAAACAATAACTCATTATGTTATCCACATGCTTTTTTATATAATTAGGTGTTACCCACATAATAAAGTTGTTGCTACTTTATTCATATTATTTAACCTACTTAACACAATTGTCTTTTTGTTTTAATTTCTTCATCCTCTGTAATATGAATATGAAATTATTGTTTTTATCGTTTTGGAAGAGACTTTGATATTGTAGGTAATATGAATTTGAAATTATTGTTTTTATCATTTTGGAAGTGTGACCTTGAGCGTGTGCCATAAAGTTTGAGACCATCTATCCATTTGTATCCATTTGTTTCATAGTTGTTCTTGTCAAATTACTCCATTTCTACATTTCTTTTGTATGATGACTGGGCAATGGTTGCCATTTCTACATTTCTTTTCTATGATGACTTTGCAATTGTTTTGCTCACATTTTTCTTGTGCCTACCATGTCAACTTCTTCTCAACATTATATTATTATTATTATATTTTATAGCTTTTATTTGGTTTACTGTCACCCCGTCCACTTTAACATTCAATTTATATGGTAGTATGATAACTTTATGGTCCATTACAAGAGATATATTAATATTTTGGAGTGACCATGAAGCAAAAAAAATCTTTCTAACAATATTGTTATTAACTAATAAGCATATGATCTTCAAATTTGTAATATAATAGTTATTTAATGAATTGTCATACCAATTAATACAAATAAAATCTCTAAAATATATTAATATTTATTTTCTTCCAATATAAATTTTTTAAATTCGTTAACTTTGTATTATTTTTAATTTTATTATTCATTAATTATTTTTCTTCTAAATGGTTATCTCACATTTATTATTTTTCAAATTAAATCCCTCTTAAAATTTATTATTATTTATTTCTTATTATTATATATAGAAAAGTTATATAAATATTTTAATGTTTATATATTAAATTTGATTAATATTAAATTAAAAATATTATCACACAATAATATTTTTTTAAATAAAAAATTTACTACATAATTGTTATATTAAATTTAAAAATAACACAAGATTAACGCACTATACTCTAAATTTAATTCAGATATTAAAAAAAACAATTTGTATTAAAAAAAAAAAAAAAAAAATCGATATAAAAATTTACGCAGAACCCTTTTGATTTTTAACGTATAGGTGCAACTTGCAAATATTGCGAGCCGAGCAAGAGAAAGGAGCGTTAGATTTGGAAAAGAGAATGTTGAAACATTAACCGGAAAGCCAGTAAGGAAGTTAAGTGTCATAAATAAGTAGAAGGTAGAGACACCGAAACTGCCGGTGTTGTTGGAGAGGCCGTTGGTCCAGTCGAAGTAGTGGCTTGCTCAAGTTGCAACTCACTACCGCTTCAGTCACGCGCCACCCGCTACACGCACGTTGTTGCCTATGTTTCCCTTATCAGCTGTCCACCTCCTTCATTCACAGCGGCGGAGGTCACATAATGAGCTTCTCGTCATCGTATTTACACTGCACTTATTCACAGTTCTCTGCTGCAATAATTGCGCTGTTCCAGCTGTTGCTGCTCCAATCTATATATACGCAGGTTTCTTACAATTCTTTGTGGCTTTCAGGTCGCTGAGCAGTTTCAGATCCTTCCACTTTGCTGGTATGTGTAATGTTCAGATCCTTCCATCTTTCTTTACAAAATATTAAATCCGTTTGGGACCCATTTCGCTCTAGACTTTGATTCTGTCTTTATTCATTTCATTATAGATTTTGATTTCAAGCTGCAATTTTAATCGTTAAATTTTAGTTTCTAGAATCTTGTAGGCGGAATTCCCACAATAATTTTATCTTGAAATTCAGCTTGAATGTCTTTAAATTCGCTTTAGATGAAACGATTTATTTATATGTCATATAACTGCATTCAGATTCACTGCGCTTGACAGGCCTATGTTGAAACTTACTTGCAATTCATTTATTTCGATCGTTTATGTTTATTAAGGTTCATTTCGAAATTCTATAACATTATTCAAGATTTAATCGGATATGTGCGAGACTCAGTTCATTGATATTCATTCTCATCTCTTCAGGATTCTTTAAAGATTTTCTTGAATGCCAGCGAGCTTCGAACTCGTCCTTCGCTAATGGTTCATGGTTAGCTAATTTACCTGTAATGTCCTGGTTGCAGGAATCGGCCTAGACACTGTCCCTCAAAAAAGAGCCTTTAAAGGTTTTGCATGCAGGGAAGAGTGTTTGAGAAAATTATTCTTTTGTTGACACTTACCGTGACATCCACTAGTTAAAGTCTTGAAAATGACAAGTTCAAGGCGTTTATCTCAAAACCCAACAAGTGCAACAGGAGGCACATTTTCGACAGAAGTATTTGACACAGAAATCGTGCCTTCGTCTCTTGGGAGCGTCGCTTCCATTCTTCGGGTCGCTAATGAAATAGAATTGGAGCGGCCACGTGTTGCTTATCTCTGTAAGTAGGGTGCGAAATAATTACCTAAGATCGTTATCTGGCGTATGAATTCATTGGTACTCATCTGTTTTTTTTTGGCATTTCGTTATTTCAGGTAGATTTTATGCTTTTGAGAAAGCACACAGGCTTGACCCAGCCTCTTGCGGAAGAAGCGTACGCCAATTCAAGACTGCTCTACTGCAACGTCTGGAAAGAGTAAGAATTGTTAAAGTACTATCAGTTGACTTTATCTTATGCTTTATATGCATGCTTTCAGATTTCATTTTTATGATTCTATCTTCGAGTACGCTTTTTTTTTAATTGTATTCCCGCGATCTTTTATCTTTGATTAATGGACCATCACCCTTTATCGTCTGTGTTTTTTTAAACCCTTGCCTTCGATTCTGGCTCTAGGGAAAAGAATACCAAAGAAATCCTAAATGATTCTGGCTCTAGGGAAAAGAATACCAAAGAAATCCTAAATCAGTTTTATTTTTGGCAGATATTAGTGTCGCCAGAGATACTTGGATGGAAGCGATTTACACCCAATTCCATATGCATCGTTCCTTTCTTAGTCTAGCCTTTCTTCATCTAGCCTTCCGTATAGTGGATCAATATGACTGTATATTTTCTAGTCACTCTAGTTAAAAATATTCATTGATCTGACTTATGCAGGCTAAATTGACAAGACTTGCTCCTCCCTTTATCTTTATCCAATGTAATCTAAATTAGTGTTGCAATTAGGTATCGGTTCTTTTTTGACATCTCCATTTTACTTCTCATCTGGCAGTTACGCTCATCTTTATTTTCTCACGGTAATAATGATACATAAAGATATTTTGATCTTTTTGAGGGGTAATCTTAATCCTGGTTGTAATGGCGTCTAAAAAAAGTTGAACTATGAGGAATGCATTATATGGTCTTTGAATGTTTCTTAAGGTCCAGTTAGAATGAGCAGCTTATTTGCAATAATTTCTGCATATCTGTAATAAATCTCAGATGTAAGTTCAATTGGGTTTAGTTTGTGTGGTTGAAAGGAATGTTGTTATTTTTTTTTGAGTTCACTTTTTTTTAAGTGATATGTTGAGTTCTAATTATGTTAATGTAATGGTTTCAGGCCTAGTTGTTGTTTGTGATTGTGCCTTGAAGATTCCAGGGTTTATTCTGAGTACCATTATACCCATCCTTAAAATGAGAAGATGTACTCTGAAGTTCTACTAACATGTAATCTTAAAAATAAAATAATAATAATAATAATCTAATTTTAAAGTCATAGCCAAGCTAGACACCAATTAATAACCAAATTAGTATATAAGAACTGTGATTTGTATCTCAAATTACATCCTAATAAATATGGTGGTTTTTTTTTAATGGTATACCAACTTTCATAACTTTATACCATGTGCCTACTGCTCATTAACAGGATAATGTGCCAACACTCGCTGTGAGAATTAAAAGAAGTGATGCACGAGAAGTTGCGAGCTTCTATAGACAGTATTATGAACAATATGTCAGAGCACTTGATAGTGTTGAACAGGCTGACAGGTAACTATTATTAAAGATGGACATCTTTTAAATTGAATCCCAATATCGGCGACAATTATTATGATCAAGAGTCTTTTCCATTTCCCTTTATTGAAGGTATTTTCTCTAAGGATCCTGTATCTTGGTAGGGCTCAGCTTGCAAAAGCTTATCAGACTGCAGGAGTTCTTTTTGAGGTGTTATGTGCCGTCAACAGAAGTGAAAAAATTGAAGAAGTGGCACCAGAGGTAAACATAATGATTATATCAATCATCATTATTATAATTGAAATAGCGGTTTAGAAGTTACCTTAATCTGTATTCATTATGCCACACTATTCATTATACCACATTATCAGGGTTTTCTTCAAAAATAACTTCTCAAGTGATATTTTGGTTAATGGGCAGATTATTGCAGCCGCCAGGGATGTCCAAGAGAAGAAAGAAATATATGCCCCTTATAATATTCTTCCTCTTGATGCTGCCGGTTCTTCGCAAGCCATTATGCAGCAGGAGGAGGTAAGTACATTCAGAAAGACATACAAAAGAAATGTGTTGTAACTTGTAACTGCTAATCATTCACCAGTTCATGTTTATTATAGTAGATACTGCACCTTTTGAGTGCATATACTTGTTATCATTTCCTTGTGTAAGCTATGCAAAATATTATGGTGCATCATTAGGTTGAATATATTTTATCTTATATCTTTGAAAATTATGGACAATTTTCTCAGATAAAGGCTGCTGTAGCATCTCTACGCAACATTCGTGGCTTGAATTGGCCCCCCTTGCTTGAACAGCAGCAACAGAAGTCAGGAGAACTAGATCTTCTTGATTGGCTGCAGGCTATGTTTGGTTTTCAGGTCAAATCTTCTAATAATGTTGACACTAGAATTGACAAGCCAACATAAGCATGCTTATTTTTCATTTTAATGAAAATATTGTTCATTTGGACAAATATTGTGACAAATTATTGCTTTCCATGATAACTTCCTGTATCCAGAAGGACAATGTAAGAAACCAAAGGGAACATTTAATATTATTGCTAGCCAATGTTCACATCAGATTAGTACCAAAGCCAGAGCCTTTGAACAAGGTTGGTATCCTTCTATTCTGACAGAGATATCTATGTTTTGCTTTTGTATGATCAAGGTGGATGTGATGAAAGTTTCTTTGCCTAAATATTTCTCTTACATTTTCAGCTTGATGAGCGCTCTGTAGATTCAATAATGAATCTTCTGTTCAAGAACTACAAGAAGTGGTGCAAATTCCTTGGTCGCAAGCATAGTTTATGGTCCGTTATGGCATAATTTGTTTTTGGTGTTTATTGTTCTGTATGTCATTTAGTATTCGGTTTAAATTTCTTCAATGCTTGGGAGTTCTTTTAAGCAGTTTAAAGACCTTCAAGGTCATGCCTAATATATACCAGTGCCCTAACCATGGATAGTAATGACTAAACACCACATATTGATTGGGTTTAATTTTTTTGACTTTCGTCTGTACCTTATTAGCTTACCAAAAGTACAACATGAAGTACAACAGCGTAAATTACTTTACATGGGACTCTACCTGCTGATATGGGGGGAAGCTGCAAACATCCGCTTTATGCCAGAATGCCTTTGTTACATTTTTCACAATGTAAGTACGCTGATCACATGTTCCTTTAATTTTTTCCTAGATATTAGCTTTGTCTTCTTTTCTCGAAGTTCTAGATATCTTTTCCACTGTCATTTGATATCTGGTATGTATAATATGAACTGCAAAGAACTGCAGAGTTACACAACATTGGTTGTGAAGATAGTGTTTCTGTTTCTTTGTAGATGGCCTATGAACTGCATGGCATGTTGGCGGGAAATGTAAGTGTTGTCACAGGAGAGAACATCAAACCTGCATATGGTGGAGATGAAGAATCCTTTCTCAGAAAAATTATAACACCTCTTTACCACATAGTTGATGAGGTGCCTCATTGTTCATTTTTCATGTCAGAACTTGTGTGATTAGATGAAGTTGATGCCAGGATCATAACTGGATTGGATGTGTGTTAATCTTTTTGATGTTTTCAGGAAGCTAAGAAGAACAGGAATGGCACAGCACCCCATTCAGCTTGGTGCAACTACGATGACCTCAATGAATATTTCTGGTTTGTAGAAAATTCGTAGTTGTTTTTTGTTTTGTTTGTAGAATGTATCTCACATTATATTACTGCACATAAGAGTACATTAGAACATACGTGGCATAAACATCAATATACTAAGCTGTGATTTTAAAGTAAAACAAACAGTTTTGCAATTCTGATATTGATATTACTTGCAATTTTGGATGCAATCCATTGGTTTTTAATCTTAAATTTATTGGATGAAATTTCACAGGTCAAGTGATTGTTTTCATCTTGGTTGGCCTATGCGTGATGACAGTGATTTCTTCAGAACATCAGTAAATCCAGGATCTTTGACACGTGTATGCATGAATTTCTAATCCAAAAGATACGTTAATAAGAGGCAAGGTATTGATGTGAAGTAGTTCTAAAATCCATGAGTGTTTACTTGTCTGCAGTGCCAGAAGGCATCTATAAAGGTTACAGCAAAAGGCACTGGAAAGATAAACTTTGTAGAGATACGTACATTTTGGCACATCTTTCGAAGTTTTGACCGAATGTGGACATTCTACATTCTAGCATTGCAGGTATGGATTCAAGCAATCCAGTATATAGTTCTCATTATTGTAACCAGGTTTCATCGTTATATCATACCTTCAGAAAAATGAAACTCATTTATATTGTGCAGGCAATGGTTATTGTTGCTTGGAATGGATCTGGTTCTCCGATGGATATTTTTCAAAAGGACCTTTTTGAGCAGGCCTTGAGTATATTCATTACAGCAGCAATACTTCGTCTTATTCAGGGTAAACATATCAAACTGAGTCTAAGAGATTGCTCCTGAATTTCCAATCTTTATGACTGTCTAACAAGACGAAGCCATCCTTGAATTCCAAAAGATTACGTCCAGTTGTAACAAGCTATCCTGTTTCAGTATTATCTAATATTTACATTTATAGCTTTTACATAGATTAATGTTGATGCATTTTCACAACTGTTTTCTATCAGCTGAGTAAATTATGTGGATTTTTCATCGTCACAATTTCATGTAATGATGACTTTTAAGATAATCAACATTCTAAAAATTTAAGCATGACATGGTTAAATAAGTCTAACGTAATCATCTGCGTAATTTTACTTGGACCCCACACAATTTAGAGTTTCTGACACTAATATTTCTTCAAATTCTCAGGTCTCTTGGATATCATTCTCAACTTTAAAGCTTATCACAGCATGAGACCGTTTGATATGTTCAGGCACTTTCTAAAGCTACTTGTTGCTATTGCATGGGTTATTATCCTTTTCACATGCTATGTGCATACCTGGGAAAAGTCATCTGGGATAATCAGGACTATCAAGTTGTGGCTTGGGCAAACAAGAAAGATGCCTTCATTGTATATATTAGCTGTTGTTGTATATTTGCTCCCAAATATACTGGCTGCTGTCTTTTTTCTATTTCCATTGTTGAGGCGATGGATTGAAAGTTCAGACTGGCTTATTATAAGGTTTCTCCTCTGGTGGTCCCAGGTATCCTTTTAAACCTCCATATGAAAGCATCTTGTTTGATAGAATTTTTGTCATAATCTATGTTTTTTTAAGAGAGATATTTTTAAAATAGATTTACTTTTACGTTATAGATGATAACCATCAGCCTCAGTTTTAGATATGGTTTATTTAGAAACCTGTCTTTTATGTCAGTAAGTTGTTTTTGAGGTGACTAACCTAGCAGAGGATGCTACATATAGCCAAGAATATACATTGGAAGAGGGATGCATGAGAGCCAGTTCACACTCTTAAGGTGAGTTCCCATGCTGCCTTTGGGGTATTTAAGTACTTGTAGGAACCATTTTTTTAATCTTACATTTATTTATTTTGAAAGTGTTTCCTTTACTCTTGAAGCATTAAAACTGGCCCATAGGAAGTGTGATTCTCTTAAGGAGGTATGGCACCATGACTGGACCCCTTAAACAAGAAAAATGATCCTCAAGGGGAAATCCAATGATCACAAGCACTTCTGTGCAGCTAAGCTTCCATGAGAGGGCATGCACTATTCTGTAAATTCACGCAGGATTGGGAGCTGGCTCCAATTGTTTATATGTATTTCTGGGAAGTAAAATTTTGATGGGTTCCCTGACATGCCACCAACTTCACTGCTGAACTGTGAACCCATTAACAAGTTCACCTTTATTAATATAATAGTCAAGGTATCCATGTGAAAATCAAATTTAACTGAATCAGTATATGCAAGATAATTCTTTCATCCTCTGTACTTGCAGGTATACTGTATTCTGGGTGCTTCTACTCATCAGCAAATTGACTTTTAGCTACTATATACAAGTAAATGGAAATCTGCTAATATATTTAGGCTCTTGGAAAAGTATTGTAATAATGCATCTTTTGAGAAAACAGCTATTAAGTTTTAAGATTTAACCCTTTTAGACCATTTTGGCAATGCAGATAAAACCTCTTGTACAACCAACAAAGGACATAATGAGCATAGCAGATGTTCATTACCTATGGCATGAGTTATTCCCAAATGGTAGTGTATTGGATGTTTGAAACATTTTCCATTATAGTTTTACTTGTTTTGTATTTATGTATTAGTTCTGATCTTCTACTAGATAATGATTGAAAGTTTGTTTCATCTGCAGTACCAGGAAATATGGGTGCAGTTATATCTCTCTGGGCTCCTGTAATATTGGTACGTGACATTTGATGCATCATCCTGCTTTAAAGTATATCATAGAATTTGTTCCCTTTGGACACAAATACTACCCTCCAAAACTTCTGTCAGTCGCTGCAATAGTCACAGCCTTGCAGAAAAGGAAGTAATTATATTTTCTTGAAATGTAATCTATAATCTGGGTACAATTGAAGATTTTAGCAATGACTTGTGCTTCCATTACAGATCTACTTCATGGATACCCAAATATGGTATGCAATTTTGTCCACATTATCTGGTGGTATTTCTGGAGCTGTTCGACGACTTGGAGAGGTATGGGAACTTCTGTATATATGTATGTGTGTGTTTACTTGTACATGAGTATTATTATCAAGATTTTATACATGTTTTTTTTGGTAAGTCAGATTTATATTTAACAGGATAGATAGATAATACAAAATGTGGGGAGCCTAAAGGCTTTTCCCTTTAGAGTTTAGAAAATATGGTCCAATGATAACCGAGCGTTCGAGGTGGCCATTACTGAAGCAAAAGCTGTTTGGACCAGCTTGGAGTATCTAAAGTTCTAAACCAGGATACCATTATTTCAACTCTATTAAAACATCTCTTTTCGATGATGAAGGCTTAGGACATTTGCTATCAAAAAACCTGGAAAAAAGGAGAGCCAAAAAGGACATTACAAGAGGAGTTTCTGGCTACTGTTAAATGAGGATACCGTTATTTCAACTCTATTAAAACATCTCTTTTCGATGATCAAGGCTTAGGACATTTTCTATCAAAAAACCTGGAAAAAAGGAGAGCCCAAAAGGACATTACAAGAGGAGTTTCTGCGTACTGTTAAACCATGCTGGAGGACTCATTGCCTCTCTTTTCTGCCTTCCTACTTCGTTTCCTCCACTTCAAATTTCATTTTAAGTCCAAGCCATTAAGCAGAAGATCAAGGGTACTTTTGATGATGCTTATTGTATACCTGCTGTTCAACATTCACTATTATTTGGGCTAGCATGTTGTTAGCTTTTGTTAGTTAACAATAAGTAAAGTTTGGGCACTTTTGAACATTCTACTGCATTTGTATTTTTCCAACTGTTTGGATCTGGTAATCTCAACCGAATTGAGAGAGGGTTAGAAGTTTGTTGTTTCCTTGTACATCCATGACATGATTATTGTTGCATGCAACAACATCAATGCTTGAAGTGAGAGGTCATCTTCAACATGGCTGAGAATGAATGAATAAACCATGATTGATACCATTCAGTTCACCCTTACTATATTTGCATACAATCATTTGGTTAATCTTTTCTAACATTTGATTTGGACATCTATCATTAGACAAGCCACTGAAGGCAAAGCAACCTTTCCTCAAGATGAAGCAAGGGTGAGAAAGAAAAAGTGGAGACAGTGGTTGATGTAGAACGAAATCACAGCTTACCACCAGCCAACAACCTCACAACCTCACTCTGCTCTCACATGCACACAAAAGAAGCACTGCGGGAAGAAAGAAAAAACACATGCATGCAATCACACACAGCTGGAAAGAAATAAACATGCAGATTTCTTTTTATTAACTAATACTAATTTACATGTGCATAGGAAGCCTCTTGCGCTATTTCCATCACCGTAATCACAAAAGAGCTTTGGGGGCCTTCTTCTGTTAGAGCCACATAACTTATCAGGACTATGACGGTGAATACCATTTTCACAAAACATAGACCACCCGCTGATCTCAATACCTATAGGGCTTACAACTTGCAGAACCAAATTCTGCTTAGCAATGACAATTCTTCTTTGCTGGTCTGCTGCAGCTCCTTGCTTTCTTCACCTCTGCTGGCAATTTTCAAACTGCTGGTGTTCTTTGTCAATAGCTATAGGCTGTTCTTCTACATCATGAATCTGCTGCGAGTTAATGTCTCTTTTTCCCAAGATCTCAACTCCTTGGATTTGCCCATCATTCTATCTTCTTCTTCTCCTCATGGCTATACCTAGCAAGTTGTTGGGGCCAAGGTGAAAAAGGTGATTTTTTTTAAAATTTGGCTAGGTATGGAGAAACCACGTGGTAAGGAGTAAAAAGGGAATACCATGCGAAGTAGAGCTTGGTGGACACTGCGTGCAGCACAGAAGCAGACAGGTATACGACGCAAACGTTTTGACACACCACATTGATGTGCGCCAGAAGTAGTGAAGACCGTCACATAATAGAAAGATGTGACTGTCAACATTGCACTCTCCAGCAGTATGGCTCAGTTAGCTGTGGTCAAGTAGTTGGTTGTGATTCAGCACATTATGGTCAAGCAGTTGGATGCAATTCAACACGAGAGTAGACATCTCATCAGGGTGAGCTGGCTGAAGATTCCTAGGAATGTGATGTTGGAGATTGGGTTATATAAAGTGTTGTTGCCACTTCCATTTTGCTTCTTGATGCTTTTCTTAATACTTCTTGGTTTTGTTTCGATTCTCATTCTACTAATTGTATTGGGGCTTGGCTTGATATTATGAAATGAACCATGATGGTCTGTCATGACAGTCTGATTTTTCTCATCTGGATTTTTCACAATCTGATTAATTCTATGATGAACTGCATCCTTCTCTGTGGTGAAATTCTGAAGCAACTGATATACAGGGAGTTTTAAATGCACTGGTAGAGTAACATCATGACCATATACAAGCTCAAAAAGTCCTATGGAACTCTCTTCTTTGTAATCCTTTGTGCGCTTAATGCATATTTTATTTTATTATCCCATGCTTTCTTGTTATCTCCTACTACCTTCTTGATAATGGTCATTAAGTTCTTATTGCTAGATTTTGCAATAACATTTCCTTTGGGGTAGTAATTTGATGAATGGGATAAGATGTTAGTTTATGGATTTTTTTGGTAGCATCAAACAAGTGTTCTAGTCTCAGATGGTGCTAAGAGGCTAAGGAACGCATGATCTCCAATATCTAGAAATAGTTTCGTGAGATATGGATCTGAAGAACTTTAACTAAATTAATTAGCCAATAATTAAATTATTTCTTAAGTTCAACTTAGGGAAGCTAGTTAATTAAAGTTAACTAATTAAGGATGTTTGAGATTGCTCTAGAGACTTCTATTGATGAAGCATAATTGATCTTAGCCATTGATGGAGATTTAATGTTGGTCGTTGAAGTCTCAACAAGAGATTATAAAAGTAGCTCGAAGGGTTGGAGAGAGGACACATTGAGAATTAGTTATCTTGACAGATTGAGCTACCCAGTTCAAAGCTTCAGTGAGGGCCTAGTTCGAGCCAGAGGGAGAGCAACAGAAAATTAGAGAGCGGGATTCCAGAGAGTTTTCCAGTGTTGGATTGGTAGGAGATAGGAGGCCGAATTATCTACAAAGAGGGCCAAAGAAGCCAATGTGAATTGCGATAAACCCTAGTGCGAGTTGCAGGGAGAGCCACAATTTAGCAGCTAGAGGCCAGATCCATTTTGGGGAGGAGGTGCGAGTGGTTTCCAGTGACAGAGGGAGGCAAGACGGCTCACTTGGAGCCAATTTCGAGGCGGTGCAATTTTTTTTGGGTCAACAATACGAATTCTAAGGTCTAGTGTGAGTCGCTAGTGTAGGGTTCAAGTAGGACAGAGGAGGCCAAGTTGTTTTGCAAAGGAGATCTAGGATCTCCAAATATTTTGCCAGTATATTTGTCGAAGGATTGCGTGTTAGGTCGTTTAGTCCAAAATAACGATGTTATTATTTTTATGCGTGTGCATCTTTTTCTCAGTTCTTGATTTTACTTCCACAATATATTTTATTTGTGAAGAATTGTAGTGTGATTTATTCATTATTTGTCGTAAAACAAATAAATTGCTAATCAATTAGAAGAATAAACTCCAATTGCTATAGTTTAAGGAAATTTCACATGGTATCAGAGCATTATTGATCAGATTGGAGGCTCAGAGGCGAAATAGTAGCATATTGTGCAATTTCAGAGGGAGATCTGAAGCATAGGGTTCAGATCTTCGTAGGCCAAGAAATTTGATTTCTAGATCTAGTTGGAGGGAAAGTTCAAATAGCCTCAGATTCAAAGTTTGCAAGCAATGTGGTTGTCGGGAAGTAGTTTCAGTTGGCAAATCAATTGATTTGTTGAGTAGATCTAGGCACAAAAGATTTGCAGCAAGGGTTGCAGTCGTAGATCTGCTCTGGGAAGGGAGGGAACAACACACAAAAATTATACCTGTTAGTACTCCATGATTCCTTTTAGGTTGAAGGAAAAGGGTCACAGAGGTAACCACAAACCTCTTTTGGTTGATAGACTGATATTCTCTAATTGGAGAGGGCTCCCTCACTCGGAAAACTCAGAGATAAGAAACTTTGAAGAACAAATTCTATCAGAGATCAGATCTGAAAAATGTTTGATTTTTTTTATTGGGGATTGGTGAAGGATTTTGGAAAAACTAATGCATGTGATTATGACCTCCCTGGTTCATCATGTCTATGCATTTCCTAGCCAGTTTCATATACAAAGGCTTGACTAGTACACACTCCGAAATAGGAAAACAGTATGTAGTATAGTGGAACGTGAAAATAAAAAAAAATCATCTACAATAGCAGAAAAAATAAAATTTTCGTTACTGCAATTTCAATGAATGAATATCAAGAGGAAGAAACAGAAATTCAAAGGCATAAACATTTCATTTGCAACTGAAATATTCGGTACAACTAAATAAGAGAATACAAAATGAATTCTAATGACGTTGTCCCATTACACCTTTAAAGCAGATTAGGAAGAAAATGTGAATAAGATGACAGATAAAATAGAGAATGACAATTTGGAAGCATCATACCACAATATTACTTGTAATGCTAACTGGAATAACTTTGGCATCAAGCATATTCATTAATAAAGATCACAACAGCTGTCTACAATAGCTCAGAACAATGTTCAAACCAAAAACAACTTGTTCTATATGTATTGTTTAGTTTAAATAGATATAAGACAAGGAATAATAAGAGTCTAGATATGTTGCATCATTGATCCAAACATTGGATTGAACTAAACCCAAAAAGAGGAAAGCTTCTGTTGTTTTAGTCCTTTTCCTAAAAAAAAAAACATAAAGTACTCTTGACTTCATCTCAATATAAAAAAAAATTAATTCCCTATAAAAGCAAGTCTATCTTCGAAGAATATCTTCATGAAATGAAACAGCAAAAAGAAGGACAGTTGGCTGTTCACTGTGCAATGACTGCGTAGCGGCTGCGCAACAACTATGATGGCATTTTTTGCTTCCAAAGATGGCACGTGGCTATCAATTGATGGTCTGAGTTGGCTACCACCTCAGCTCTATGTTCACACCTTTAAACTCTGACAACTGGCTTCTTCCCAATGCTCGTGCAAGTCTGTAGGCAGGGCCTACGCATCAACTACGTAGAAAACTTTCCAGACTGCTTTTTATGTGCCCTCCAGTCTTAACAAAACACAACCATACTACTGTAGGCTCCTCCAAATATCAGAATCATTCCAACACAGTGATAAAAATGACATATACAACTTTAACCCAAAAAAGAAGTACCCTTACTGTGCAATGTAAATATTTTGAGACAAAAGCTCAAATTTCAAAACTTCAAGCAATGACCTGTTACCTCCTCTTCCTTTTGTTGGAGGTCTTGCTGGTGGAAGATTGGGTCTTTGAAGCTTGAGGTGTGGGATCTTTGTGCTTAGTCGGCACTGGTAGAGTGAGCTTTGTTTCAGACAGAGCCTTAGATCTCAGCCTTGGCACTCTTCCAGGTGAAGGTGCTTTGGCTGCCTCTTTGTACTTCTTAACCAGTCCCCATGCATTGTCTAAACTCTTCTTCATACTCCTCAACTTTTCATTCAATACCAGGTTCCTGACATAGAGGTTTTTGCATTGTTTTCTCACGGGAATTGACCATTTAACAAAATGTTTACCTTTGTTGAGAGCTCTGGATGCCTCACGTACTTGTCACAATTCTCCAGTAGCTGCTACACAAAATTCTTGTAATTCTGATTCTCTTACATGAACCTCTTAATCTGCTTCTGACTCTCCTCGATCTCTTCTAGAAATCTCTGATACTCTTTCCACTGGTCAAAATGTGGCTTACCAGGTGCTTGAGCCACCTTTTTCATTTGTTGTACATAACTTAGTTTTGACTTGGTTGATCTAGTTATAGGTCCACTGGACTCCCCTCCAGGTTCTTTGGCATGTTTAGCGAATGAAACATATTTACCTTTGTCCTTAGCAATGGGTTTAGGAGGTGTCTCTGCCCTTTCTTTTTCCTCAGCTGCTTGTTGATATACTTCTTTCAAGTATATGTTCTTCCTCTTCAAGAAAGCTATCTTCAATTGATATTTGGAAAGAGCTACTTTCATCTTGACCATCTTAGGGTATTCTTGCTCATATTGTATGGTATCTTGCTCATATTTCATTGGATCTTCTTCTTGTTCAAACTGGATTTATTCATCATGCTCCACTATTTCCTTTTTTCTGTCCTCTTGTTCTTCTTCTTATTTATCTTCTGAGATTTTTGTTGTATCTCTGAGATAATAATGGTCAGCTATTATGCCAGAGCATCTAAGATAAATGTTTTGGGGGTTTTGTTTTAATTTGGGAGACCAATGGATGAAACAGATATAGAACTGATGTGCCTAACCTCTTGAATAATATCAATATCTTTTTTTTGTTATGAAACCAGCTCACAAAAAGATAGAAAAGATAGTTGAACACCTTAGAATTCAGCCTCTTCGAGGGGGCAACCTCCTTTACATTACACAAATGAATAATTCTTGGATGATTCAAATGACAAAAACCTCCTTTCTATAT
>APFE031631700.1:7542-27010 GCA_000404065.3 Pinus taeda
AGTTGATGCCCCAGTCTGGGACGAGAAGGCAAGGATGGCATGGAGGTTGTCTTTTTGTATGAGGCGTTCGCGTTGCTGCCAAGATTCCTCCCAGAATCTAGCTTTGTCCCCTGCGCAAATTTCCCAAAAGTTGTGGTCCCTTATCAGGTCTTTGCTGCCTCTCGCCAGGTTCCAGATTGCAGAGCCTCTGGTCTCTGTCGTGCTTCTCAGTCTTTCTTCGATTTCCCCTACCGCATCGTATTTTCTTTCCCATAGCACCTTCCATGGGTCAGGGCCACCCTGATGCCACCTCCACCAGAGCTTCGCGCCCATGACTTGGTTGAGGACGAAGGGGTCGCGAAGCCCTAAACCGCCATCTTTGGAGAGCCGGCTAAGCCACTCCCATGAGATTAGGGCCCACTTTTTTGTTTTGTTGGTCCCCTGCCACAGGAATTTTTTGAACAGGGTAACCAGCTTTTGGCTTGCAATCTTAGGGATAGATTGGCACGAGAGCTGGTAGTAGGGATGGCTTGGAAAACTTCTTTCAAGAGGATTATCCAATTTGGGGCATTCAACGAACGATGGGCCCAGTTCTCCATTTTATTTCGGATTTTTTTAATTAGTAGATCCCAGTTGGCCGACCGAAATTGATGCTCATGCAGCATAATACCTAGGTATTTTGATGGGAAGGTTCCCCTGTTGAAGCCTAGAGTGTGTGCCAGGAATCTTTGGGTAGCCAATGAGGTGTTGAAGAAAAACACTTCCGATTTATCCTTGTTAATCTCCATTCCAAAGGCTTTGCTATATTGGGATAAGGATTTGATAATTCTTTGGGCCTCCTTTAGAGTGGCTTGTCCATATAGCATCACATCATCTATGAATTGATGGTGCGAGACTGGGATGTCGTCCCCACAAATTTGGAGGCCTTTTATCTACTCCGTGGAGACTTGAGCCTTGACAAAACTGCCTATGCCTACATTGGCTAGGATGAAGAAGAAGGGAGATAGGGGGTCTCCCTGCCTTAGCCCACGGGAGGGAGTGAAGGCTTCAGAGGGGGTGTCGTTTAACAGAATTGACATGACTGGAGTGCCAACCATGGACATGATCCAATTTATCCATCTTTGGTCAAATCCATAGTATTTAAGGATGCCTGCCAAATATTTCCAGCTAAGCTTGTCAAACGCCTTGGCCAGGTCAAGTTTGATAAGCATACCTAGGGTACGGGAGCTTTTCAGGGAGTGGATCACTTCCTGGACCACTATGATGCCATTGGTGATCTGCCATCCTTTGACAAAGCTAGTTTGCTCCGGGGCAATGAGATCTGGCAAGATCGGCTTGAGTTTGTTTACCATGATAGTTGAAAGGAGTTTGTAGACAACATTACATAGGGAAATGGGCTTAAAACCCTGCGGTTCATCCGAGCGACCATTCTTCAGGATTAGAGCCAGGGAGGTGGCGTTCAAGCCCTGGTGCATGTGTTTGGAGCACCTGGATTCCTCCACAAGATCTAGCAGATCATTCCCCATGAAGCTCCAAGTCACCTGGTAAAATTCAATGGTGAAGCCGTCGGGGCTTGGGGCCTTATTTTTTGACATTTTGTTGATTGTCTCTTCAAGTTCCTCCTTGGTGATTACCCTGAGAAGGGCCAGGTTTTGATCTCTGGAGACTTTCTTAGGAATATGGTGGCAAATTTTGTCTATGTCCTCAGATCGGTTGACATTTGGTTCAGAGAGAATGCCTTTGAAGTGCTCCACGAAGAGTTGTTCTATTTCATCCTGTTGAGTCACTCTATTTCCCTCCTTGTCTTTCAAGGAGAATATTCTGTTGTGTTGGCGATGGTTTAGCATAGCTTTATGGAAGAATTTGGAGTTTTTGTCTCCCTCTTTTAGCCACTGGATCCGGGATTTTTGCTTCCACAGGATTTCCTCCTATTTTCGCCTTTCCTCCAATTGAGTGATTACTCTGCCTTCCTCCTCAGCCAGATCTTGACTTCATCTATCCGAGATGATTTGCTACTGGATTCTTTCCAATCTGGACTAGAGTTTGCCTTGCTCCTACTGGATGTTACCGAATTCTTCCCTATTCTACTTCTTGATTTTGCCCTTGATTTCTTTGAGTCTTAGCTGAAATGAGTGCATTTTACTACGGCCCTCCTTTCCACTTTTGTTGTCCTACCACCAACCTCTTACTTTGTCTAGGAAGTCAGGGGCACGAAGCCAAAAGGACTCGAACCAGAAGGGTCTCTTTTTGTTCTGATCATTTAAGGCTATTTCAAGCTTTATTGGCCAGTGGTCCAACCCTATTGAGGGTAGGATATAGGCTTCATAAAATATTTCTAGCCCGATTATGTGCTCTAAGATGAGGAATCTGTCTAGTCTTGAAGCGATCTGTTTGGAGCCGCCTCTTCTGTTATTCCACGTGAATTTCCCATTTATGGTTGGGATATTAACCACCCTTAATTCTATCTGCACTTCTCTGAATCTTTCCATTTCCGGGTCTTCTCTGCTTATTCCACCTCTTTTCTCATCTCGAGAAGTGATTAAGTTGAAGTCGCCTGCTAGGATCCATCTCTGCTCCTGGTGCATACTTCGAAGCTTAGTCAGATGATTGAGAAACAAGTCTCTGTCTACACAGGTGTGGGGTCCATAGACAGCCGAGATTACCACCCATTCGCTTTGTCCTATTAGTCTGAATCTCCCTGTGAGGATTCTTGGCATTCCTATCCACTAGATGGTGAGGACTTCTGTTGGGTTCCAGAGAATTGCTATCCCTCCTGCACTCCCTTTGGCATCTATAGTTACTTGTTCGTATTTCAATTTTATTTTATTGAGAATTTCCTCCATTTTCTGGCCTAGGATTTTAGTTTCTTGGAGTAGCATAATCTGTGGTTTGTCTTTTTTGAGCCTTGCTGCCAGATGTCTCTGTTTTCCTTTGCTATTTAAGCCTATGATATTCCACGATGTCAAAATCATTGGTTAACTTGGGATAGGTTTTGAAACACCGTTGATAGTGGGACCACTCTCTCTGTATTGACTAAAATTTCTCCCATGAGTTGGATGGAGTCCTTAAGGTTTTTTCTTCCTCTTTTTTCCCCCCCTTTACTTTGTCCATTCTGATCTAGTCTGCTTTCCTTTTGAGTCTCTTGGTATTCTTCTAGTGAGGCTTTGCCTTTTTCTAGTTTGGTTTTATATTGTTGGAGGTTTCAGCATACAACCTCTTTTGTTCTTCCGGAATAAACCTCTCATCCAGGTTCTTCCATTCATTCAACATTTTTCTCAATACTTCCTCTTCCTCACTTAGGTACTCCCTAATGGTCTCCTGGTCTGTCTCCATCCATTCAGTTTGTTCGACTAGTTCCTTATCTTTTTCTGGTGGCTCGCTTGGGGCTTTCCTTTTAGCAAGGTTTCTTTCGTAGCTCTCGTTGCAGTCCAAACCTTTATCCTCTTGATTTTCCATGGGTTGATCTTCCTCATCTTCCTCTACCTGCAGTATTGCAAAGCTGTTTGGATTCACTGTGACAGATTGTTTTCCTTTCCTATCTTTTTGTGGGGTTTCCTTGTTGGCTTTCCTTTTACTTCTCACCTCATGGAATTCCTCCTGGTCTGGCTCTTTTTTTTTTTGTAGGGGCCCTCTGCTTTCTTCTTCCTCCCTGGTTATTGGACATTCCTTTGCCAGGTGGCTATGGGTATGGCACCTGCAACACCTAAATGGGATGTGTTCATAATTTATGTTCTGCTACCAAACTTCTTCATGATATTCAAGCTCTATTGTGTCAGGGATGGGGTTTACTAGGTTCATGTAGACACAGATCCTGGAATACGAGGTGTATCTACCTTTCTTTGTAGTTTCTACTATTTTCACGAAGCTTCCTATTGAGTTTCCTATCCCTTCCAAGATGTCCGGGTCCCAGAAATCTATGGGGAGCCCGAATAAGCGAACCCAGACAGGCACAACCAGAAAGGTTTCTCTGTCAGGGTTGTAGCATTCTTCCCATAAACGAATGAACAGATCGGCATTATAATAGAAATACGGGTCATTTTCAAATACCTTATCTCTATCTTGCAAGTTAAAGAAGATTACCGTAAAGAAGCATTTAGCTCCCAGCTTGAGCTCGATGTGGCCTTGGGGCTGCCATTTTTGCTGAATCCACTTAGTGAGGTCTCTTTCCGACGGCCAAAATCCTATGAACTTGGAGATAAGGGTGTGATCTATCATATAGCTTCTGTACTTTCCCAGTTTGTTTATTGGGATCACATATCTGGGTTTCTCCATTGTATATGGCAGACACTTTCCTCTGCGACCCGTTTTCCAGGTAGTTCCTAGCACCGGGCCCGTGTTATTCCATTCCTCTGTCTCCTAGCTACTCTGTCCATCTCCTGCCACCATATCCCAGTAGGAGGGGATCTCTCCCCTCTTGACATCTTCTGTCATACCTTTGTTGCTTTGACTGATGTCAGTTCCTGCTGGACTAGGTTGTTGACGGTCTTCCTCCCTTCCTTCGCGTTGCCCCTAGGTTTTCACATCCTTGCCGCCATTAGGGTTTGAGTTGCAGAGCTCAAGCGCATCAAACCATTTACATTTTTGGAATTTTTTATTGTTTAAGGGGGGGTCTTATTCTTATGATGTTGAGAGCATTGATGACATCAAGATGCCCTTGAGGTGCCAACATGTAGTGAAAATATGGGTACCTAACTACCTTCCTCAAGAAAACACAAATTTTTATCCCAACGAGAGGATATATTGAATTTCTCCATAATCACTACATGCTTTGGGGTTATTTTCCATGGATGACATAAATTTTTCTTACGGTGGATTAACTAAATTGATGGAGTACATCAAACCTTCTTACAATTACAGAGATTCGATTCATATGTCTGATATATGAAAGGTATGTGGAGATATGGATTGGTTGCAAATTATATATAGCTAAGAGATGACAATAAAAATAAAGGATCATCCATCTATATTGACAGAAGGCCAAAAGCGTTAGGGAATATTATAGGGTTTATAAATAGCACACAACCCAAGACAATAACTAAGAAGCTCAGTTACATATTTGAAGCACATGAAGGAAATTGTGTATCCTTATGTGTAATAAGATCAATACTTGTAGGAGAAGATTTTTTGATCAATTACAACTTGAATCGAATAGATACACACATTACCATTTTGGGGGTTGTAAATAACCTCTCATTAATTATTATTATATGCTATGTTTATCATTCAGAAATCAAGAACATGTAATTTTGTTTATGTTATTGCATTTTAAAATGAAAATTGATCACAAGTATAAGTATTTTATTATGATTTTCATCCTCACATTTACCTTTACCCTTCTGCCAACCACAACCCTCTTATTAGATGATCTGAGTCTTATCTCTAAGTACAATATTTGTTGATGATCTCAGTTCTATCTATGTTGATGATTCAAGCCTTCTCCACGATGATGATCAAATTTTATATGTGGTGAATATTTTGAGTTTCTTTTGTCATATATTAGACCAAGCCCTTGAATCTAGTCCTAATGAAGTTGAGTGAAGCTACTTAGGATGGATGTTGGTAATTGTTGAAATTTGAGTGCAATCTAGACAAGCACTTTTCTTCCGAAAATTGATAATTACTTCCAATGATATAGGTGTTTATTTAGAACTTTTTCAATGTATCATTAAGTGGTTACACATTTATAAGTTCAACCATAAATACAAGAAGCAGTAGAGATTACAATGCACAAGTGAGACATGATGTTTACACTGGGAAAACCCACTAAGGGGAAAAACCCAACAACTTTCTTCTTAAATAAATCTTTAGTTCAACATGAGATACATCAAAACTAGTGTTGATGGGCATACCACCAAGATGTCAAGTCCATCTCTTTAACTTGTCCATAAATTGTCCATAACACGTCCATGTTCAATTAAGGTCAACTATGAGATCAAAAACTTGACCTCCTTATCCCTCAAGGGCTCATCATCATTCTACTACTCAAATCATAAATCTCTACCATTAACCCACAATATGTTCAAATCATTGTGTTCATGTCACAAACTCATATCATCATATCATAGGAAGAGTCACAATGGATCATGTCTCAGAAATTCAGACTACATCTCAGGAACTTGCCACGGAACTTCAGATTTTGGATCACACTGCATACTTTGTCATATAGGACAGAACTTTGTACATCATCCAAGAACCTTGGATCTCATTACATAGTTTTGAACTTCAACTTGGATTATTGAACTTGAATTAGTACAGAGTTTGGATTACACTTATCATCACAAAGCATAGAACTCGTATCATACTATGGATCACATAATTTAGTTTATACAGAATTCGAATCATACTAGTAGAATTAGGTTCATCACTTGATATCGTAGAATTCAAATGGATCAACTTGACATCACAAATAGGCATTTCACTGAGAATTCTTGGTTGGATTCTCCTTGAACTTGTATCATATTTTGTCCCTTCCTTTCTCATTTCAGAATTGAGAAAAGCTTTGTTGTGTGTGTCACTTTAGAATAGAGAGATTTGTTATCTTTTATCACTGAATCTATGAATTGGAGAGTGACCATATCACTTACTTATATGAAAATAAGGGGTGTGAAGAGGTATTTCTTTGGTTGAGCCAACTTGAAAACTTTTGAGAGTCGACTTGACATTATGGAGGTCGATTTTGGTATCTTTGGAGTCTAAATAAAAAATAAAAAATAAAAAATCTTGTTTTTGACTAGGCCATGAAGAGCCTTAACAAATATTGCCCATGAAAAATTAAATAAAAAACAAGCATGAAGAACATGCTAGGTATAAAATTTTATTTTGTCACATAATATAAATTATATTTTACAAAGGAAAATTTCTTATTATGAAGGCTGACCATAGCTACATTGTTCAACAATAATTAAGTGAAGAAGCTTAGATTTGACATATTTTTGTTGTCTTGTGGAAGCACTATATGCATTGACTTTGATGTATCTCTGGTTGAATTGAACATTTCGTTAAAGAAGAAGGTTGTTGGGTTTTTCCCCTTTCTTGGTTATCCCACGGTAAAATTTTGTTCCTTGTAATGGCTTCTCTCTTCATGATCCTACTATTATAATGATGATGCCTCCTGTGTAATTACTTAATGATGAAATTATGAACAACATTGTGTAAAAGACCTAAATCATTAGAAGAAATAAGTGCTTGTGTGAAATCATTGGAAGAAATTAAAATTCCATTAAAACCAATATAAATACCTATTGATCACTCATTAGGCCTTCACCAAAAAGGTACATGAGTTGATTACTCCAATTATTGAGATGAATAAAATATTGCACCAATAAGAAGTAGCATGGTAAGTTGAGAAATTAAATGCTAAATTACTCAAATTAACTGAAATTTGTGTTAATTTTTCTTGGCTTATAGTCCCATTTATGCAGGTCCTCTTCCATAAAAGTTTGGGTTTGAAAATTCCATGATTACTCACATGCATGCTATAGGACTAGTCTTTTATTCATCGTGTTTGTATGTGTTTATATGTCCATAAATTAAATGTTTATGTTGATATCAATTCTTTAAAAAAAATATTTAAATATTTAACAATTGATAAGAGGTCACAAGATCAAAATGAGAGGGGGCCAAAGTATGTATGCCTTCATAGAATTTAGCTGTCAAATTGTTGTGTGAAGGTGGGTCCCTTGTCCCACAAACAAGTGTGTCTCATACGCTAATTTAGTGTATGGCTTGGTTGTGACCACTCTATATATCTATATATATATACTATGTGATAGGTTGATCCGCATGGAAAAGCACTTGATAATAACTTTTATTTTGTTGAAATATGTAGTCTAAGCCCTGAGACGATGATGTTCTTGATGAGAAACACTTGTGGCCATCCCCCAACCTTCAGGTCACAATAAGAAAGTATTTGAAGAGAACAAACAAACAAACTATGAAGTTAATTCATAGTAGGGATCAAAGTCCTGTGACCAAGGATAGGATCAAGGAATTGAGAGAATATCTTGAGGCATACAATGTAATAACCATATTTTAAGGTGATTTTTTTTTATGTCATAAGTTTAATTTTGATTTTTTTTTTTTTTAACTTTTACATTATTTAATTGAAAAAATATTTTCTTTCTTATTTAGTGTTATTTGGAGGAACTTTTCTCCTTGCATCATTCAGCTTAGTATCCATACTAGTGGAACTGATGATACATGACAAGAGCGTTCAATCAACACTGGAACCCCACCTATATTTTTGAGGCATTTATTCACTTCTCCACCTTTGAGTGATCATGCTCCTAGTATTGACACTAGGTCCACACCATTGGTTGTGACCCATGAGCACATGACCACCAAGCCAAAAATGCAGCGAAGCTCTGGATCAAGTGGTGACAGAGGTGACCCTAGTACTAATGGCATTATGGGTTTGTTTCCTAGAGCATCACATGTTAATAGCACAGGGAAAATTGCATGCACATTTTTGGTAAATGACAAGGGACTTCCAATAAAAGCACCAAAAATTCTTGGTATGTTTTGATGTTTCAATTGTTTCATGTTTTCTCTCTAAAAATAAGTAATTTATATTATTATTTTCAAACTAATGTTCATATCTTTTTACGTGCAAGTAAAAACTTCTTTTATAAAAAAATGGATGATAAAGCGTTAAATATTTTTGGGACCATCATACATGAAAGGTGGAATTGCCAAAATTCCAATCTTAGAAAAGAGCTATCTATTCAGGGTAGATACCTTCAATAAAACCAAGGTCATTTCTATAGTCAGAAAATATTTAAGTTATGTACAAGACCAGTGTGAGGTTCACTTGCAAGATAACCCTAGGTATGAGTGCCATCCCATGATTCCTGAGATGGAATGGAAGGGACTCACCGAGCATGCAAAGTAGAAGCAAATGAGAAAAGAAGGGAAAACAACACCTAGTTAAGTAAGGTATAAACTACTTCTTGAATTCAATACTTGTAATTTTCTTTAGTTTTGAATAAAATTGCTATATATAAGATACTTGCAAATTTTCATAGGCTCCCCGACACTTCGAAGGCAACCAAGGAAAGACTTAAGAAGCATGGGCATTAAAAACTGGGTCACGGTGGATATTTGAAACTATAGGCATGAATTGTAAGTACCCAAACATATTAACAATATTTTATGTTATATCTCCTTCCAACATTCTAGTAATTGCACTAGCAAATAACAAAAATAAATACTCTTATGCAATGCAGGGTGCTGAATTCATAATTAAAGCCACAAAGGAAGAGCTCAAGATTGGTTTCAAGTTCATATTTCAAGTTGTAGTCGAATTCCAAAAAGGCATGGGGAAAACACTAAGATCCATTTTAAAGGATAGGGGAAATAAAAAATCAATCCACATTAACCTTTCATTCCTTATAAAATACAATGATGTTTGATATAAATCTAGTGTGTTGTTTTTCTTTAATTAGCAGATGAGTAGTAAAAATATAGATGATCCCATGACTATTACATATAAGTCCTCTGATAGTACAAACTAGCCAGAACATGTTGATGCTCTTGAGGAACCCCATCACAGTGGGGTGAAACTCCGAGATATTGCATCGACAGATGAGGCCCATGGGAGTAATAGGGTTGTATATTAATCATATACTTAATAATTTTGTACTTATAAAGTATGTACTCTAATTATTTTACTTATTCATTTACGATTGTCTACTTATAAATTGTGTGGTTTCAATGTCAGAGCATTTCGGATAGGATGATCCTCAACCAAAAGACGAGCACGAGGCAATCATTGCAACGGTATTGACTAGTGCACCAAGTAAATAATTACATTGAAAAGATATTTTCTATTATTAAAAAGTTGCTTCAATGATATCTAATAATTGGCCATATAAATTTAATATTTTTTGTAGGTGATGCTCCCCCACAACATTCTCAACTCTGTGAGAACATCATGAATAAGGGTGCAATGTGTCAGAGAAGCCAATTATAATCATTAACAGAACAATCCTATCCAGAAGATGAAAATGTAAAAATGGATGAAAAACTTAAGAAATATTTACGTCATTCTAAGAAGAGACAAAAAAAATTAATGACGTACAATGTTAAAATGTATATTATAAGACAGATCATTATATAATAATTTTGATGTATAAAAAGACATATTGATTTATAAATATTTTTGAATGAGTTCTTGCATACTCTTTTGTACATATGTTAGAAAAATATGAAATATACTTACTTAGGACTTGCAAGAGGATGAATATCAACAAATATGTTTCTTTATCAATTTTTTGTTTTGCTAGTGTGTGCATGAATCTTAATGTGTTGTTATCAACTTTTTTATAGTAGACAAGTTGGATAATGGGGAATGGAGAGTGATGTGAGGGGGTGCAGGGGAGTGGTCATAAGAGCTTCCACCTTCATGTGGTTTGCCCTGTTCTGTAGAGAATAGTTTAGGATTTGGATAGTCTTGGATTATACCTCCCTCATTCCAACAACGAACAACTAAGTCAATGATGACTTTGTTGTTGCTCCTTCAAATCAAGGAATGTTTGCTGCAAGATTAGACAACTCTAATAAATATTCTTGAAACCAAGAGAAGCTCATTCAGGTATTCATGCGCCTCAGTATTTCTAATTTTTTTTAGTCATAAAAATGTTTCTTAATTTATTTTATTATTTTTCTTATTCTTTATCTACCTTTAACACAATTTATGTGCATTGCATTTTTTCTTATTCTAGAAAGTTTTCAACCACAAATATAACATGGCTAGAATGTAAGTGGATGAATTTCTCCTCTCGAGTATACATTCCCTAACAAGTGTGCACCCTGTTAGAGTCGGTCTAGTTATCCCTCCGTCAGAGATCAAATCTCTTTCTTAATTTCATGATTAAGTCTCCCATCAGTTTTGATCAGTTGAATTTCGTTAGGCACTGCTGGTTCAGGTTTAGTCATAAAGCTTCAAAAGTCATTTACAATCATGTTTTAAATTTTTAGTTCTAGGTCTAGGGTTGAGTCAATTTTGTCTTGAAAAGCCTTAGAAGACCAGCAGGCCAGAGGGATGTCTTTGATAGATAATCACTTTAATAATTTTCATCCTTGTACAGATAAAGTATGACTTCTCTTCAAAACTTTGTTTTGAAGATAAGTCGTCGTCTCACTTTTGTAAAAATTTTCAAAAACTTCAATCCTTGAAACGTCCAAGTGCAGCCTTGGTCTCCTTTGCCAGAGCATATCAGAGCTATCCCTGCAAAAAATTATCAGAGAAAATCATTATTTCAACCAATTTTAAAGGGGAAACCAAAAAGGTCAAAGTCTATTAATTTTTAAAAAGTGTCAACGACCAAAGATAAGAAAATGGTTTTGGATCAAGCAAAAATAAAAAAGGAGTCTATATGAAGATATTTCTCCTCATTTGCAACCCATTCCACATTCCAAGAGTGAATAGCATCGTTCTAAGGCAATTTTGTGAGTTTGTAAGCAAATTGGGCCATTTCCAGGGCGCGCAGCACATTAGGCGACCAAGTCCAGTGTTATTTTGCACACGCGCGGCGCATCAGGAGTGCGCGGCGCGTTGGGTGAGGCGCGCGACGCATTGAAGTTTATGCCTAAACTTTGTCCAGAAATCACTAAAACGCCTCCTCTCAAGCATAAATTCACAGGTAGGCTTTTCTCCATGGCTTGTTCTTGGTTTTTGAACGGTTTATGTAAGAGATTATGATATATTTGCCATGAAAAACCAAGTGTAAAAACCCTCCTTGTCCATTAATTTGCTATAAGGATTTAAACGCCAAAATTGCTGTAGGGTTTTAAAAAAAATAAATGTAAACCAAGGTTCTCATGTTTTCCTATTTCCTTTGTCTCCCATCCCCTATATTCACCAATATTTTCCCCAATAATTCCTCATAAAACCCTACACTATCTTCCCTCAAATCCTAATCCCTCCTTTCTATTACAAACATATAATCCCTACCTCATCCCAAAACCTTAAAACTTCAAGATTTCCATGTCCCTTCCCTTCCCTAAATTCCTTGTTTTATTTCCATTGTTCCCATTTCCCTAAAGTTTTCCCTTTCCTAACAATTTCCTTGTACATTTATGTCCCCTTGGTCACAGCATTTTGAGAAAAAGAAAAAAGTCTACAGTCAATTTTGCACACAGTTGTATATCAGCATATATATATTCCAGCTATTTTGTTTCTAAAGAACATGTCAGAGACCAAGTCAGTATATGAGAAGGAATATGATAGTGATTCTACACGGGAGGTAAATGTGCCAAATGTGCCACAGAGGTATCACAAAGGACAGCATGTTAGGGAGGAGCCTACTTCTTTGGCTCAATTGCAAGCTTGCCCACTTGCAATGGATTGTTTTCGGCGCCAATCATGTTACCAATATTGTGAGATGATCTCACAAACTCAGCATCATCGGGAACTAGTCCGTCTATTTGTCCTTAATCTACAGGATGGTCATGTAAACCTTTCCGGAGTGGATTTTACCTTGTCACCCGACACTATTGCTCAGGCCACCGGGATACCAAATGTAGGAGAGGAATGTAGCAAACGCCAGATGCTAGATAGATATTACTATGAGCCATATATCAAGCCCGGATATATCTGACACTTGAGCGTATCCTTTCCTTTTAGATTCCTAAAAGATGGGTTTGCACCATTGATGAAACTCATCATTCGGTATTTTAGCTGTGAGGGCAGATTCTCCCGTCTCTATGCGTACCATGTTCGTTTGCTGATGCATTTCACACGGGTACGTATGATGAACATTCTGTTTTTCATGTGTCGTAACATAGAGAGGATGGTGCCTTTAGTACAGAGGAAGAGCCCGGCACATCAACACAAGAGCATCTATCACTATGCATTGATCAAAATCATAGTGATGCATCAGTTGGCACCGCAGGGTATTGCTTGGGAGGATTTCATCTCCCATGATTACTTTTCCGCGCTACAGCCTCCTCCAGAGATAGTTCATGATGAGGGAGGACCTTCATAGCAGTTTGACATTCCTCAGACCGAGCATGTCGATGCCCCAGTATATGACATATCAGAGAGGCCACAGGGCTTTATTTGCATCTGCACGACGAGTACTATCTCCACCCGGGGTGGAAGGGGTCTCGTTGACATCATCAGCACAACAAGTATTATCTCCACATCATGTGGAAGGGGTCTCGCCTCCATCTTCAGCACAAGTACAGATTCAGGATAGGGGCAAGAGACCCATGTTTGATGAGGGTCCTTCAGGAGGTCAAGATATGGGTATCATTGATGTTGATGCTAGCTTGCCTAACTCGGAGCTCAAGGAGATCATCCGAGAGAAAAGGGCCGAGAATGAGTCGCCGCAAAATAAATTGCAGATGGCTAAATGGGTGATCAACTACTTGGAGCAGCACAACAAACAGCTGGAAGATGAGCATGAACTTTATGAGCTACGGAAGATCCGGGAAGACCGGGAATTGGCCCGAAGGAGACCTGGTGATTTGACACCTATTGATCGAGAATCAATGCTCATCCGGGTAAATACTCATTTGGATAAGTTCTTGGCGAAGGAAAACAGGGACAAAGACATGCTTCGTCACATGAAAACTCACTATTGGGCTCGCATGCATGTTTGCAAAGCGAAAATGAAGATCCTCAAGAGGCGTTTGAGCAAAGCGCTAAAACAAAGGAAAAGGCCCGATCCACTTCAAGTTTTGGCCGAGGCTTCATTAGTTGAGCATGATACGTGATGGAGGGTCTTCACTCCAAATTTAGGCAAATTTGGAGAAAATTTTGTCGTTTTGAAATTTTTGGCTTGCAAAACAGGTTTTTTGGCTCTACGTGTAGCACGCAACGCGCGACCCATAAGATGGGGAGGTCCAATTCAGAGATGGCTTCTAATTTTGGATTTGTCATGATGAAATACACATGCTAAACCATTTCCAAGGCATTTCATCAAGTTCTGGGTGACCAAAAGGCTCAGAAACATCATGAAAATCACCTTTCTGCCACTTTTTGCACCAGCAGGAAGTACTTCTGGGAGAATGCACTTTTGGAGGGTCAAATGGACACCAAATTGGAAAATTCCACTTGGGTTAAAAAGTAGACATCCAGGGCTTTCTAACAAGCCAACCTAGGCTCAATTTGGATGTCGGGAAGTGCCCCAAAAGCAGGTGGAAAGGCGTGCGGCGCACAGGGCTCACGCGCACGGCACACAAGGTTTTTTGGCACAGTTTTCATCCTCAACTCAGCAAATGAAGCCAGTTTGACCAGTTTTGACTTGTGATGGGATTTTTCACCCTTCTTGATGTAATTAATGGAACTTTATGTTTATTTGACACTTATTTACCTATTCTAGATTATTCATTCATAAAATAACAAAAATTTAATGAATGAATTGGTTTCCTAGCTTATAGAGGCAAGTTGTTTTGACTGCCTAGATTGTAGTGCTTTGTTTAGAATTGGTTGAAACAGCTCCTAGGATGATGAGCTCAACCCCTAAAGGCAAGGGAATGTGTTGGCTTGCATATATTATGTATTTTCTTAGTCATTTTAAGGGTTGGACTCTTGGGAATAGCTTAATACACTATTGTACATATTTTATCTGCATTTTTGGCAAAGGAAAGACTAGGGTTTTACAGCACTATTTGGGATTCATGTGGCTTTATGTGTTGATGGTGTGTTTCTCTCAGTACTTGTAAGTTGTGTATGTGTACCACTTTCCTTATTTAATCTTCTGCAATTAAACAAATGAAGTGTTAAGGTAGAATCCATAAATTTGTTATGCTCTGCCTTTAAATTTGTTTAATTTTCTATGTTTTCTTCAGTTTAAGGAGAATCCTTGAGACTTCCTTGCTCTCCTTAGCTCCTCACCTGTCAGATCTATTCATTCAATCACTTTAAAGGCATCAAAAAAATCGCCTATTTTTCCCCAAGTAGACCTCTGCAAAAGTTGTGCCTCATCCCCGCACCCAAAATTGCCTTTCCCTTGAATTCAACAAAACCCTAAAAAATCAATTTCAAAGTCCTTGTACTTCATACCTAGCCTAAAATTAGCCATCAATTCAGTCATCTCGACCTTGTTGATTATCTTTTGCCGAGATTGACTCAGAGAGAGCCCTCTCCTATCCTCATAGGGCTAGCTACGAGGCTGAGCGTGGTTTGATGTAGCTTCAAGTTTTACCTTATTTCATCCTAAGGTAGATTTGAGCGCTAACACACCCTACCTTTTGTATTTCATAAAATATATCCAAAGCCTATCCTATGTAGTTATCATGGCCATAGCAATGAATAAGAAAATTTTATGTTACAACAGTGGCCTCATACCCAACCCTTCACATCTCTTTCAAAAGAAGATTGATGGCCTCAAATTCCCTGGCATGTACTAGTATATCTATCATATTTGTGTATGAGTGCTCATCATGCATAATTCCTCCTTTTCATTTGGTCCATTTGAATAAGTTCAATGCTAATCCCTCTAATAAATACAATGCATTATGATCTAATTCTACTTGTAAAAATTTGCTCAACATATATTGTCTATACTTTCCACTATCATGTTTAGTGACTATAACTATTTATAAAGCTTACCTTTTTCCTCTCATCATACATTCCACTATCTTAGAAATCAGTTACGAGAAAGAAATATGTCACTCTTTGAACTTCTAACATTTATGAGGTAAATTCCCCGACCATGAATCATCATGTTCTAGTTACTCCCTTAAAGTACCTTTTTCACTAAATATGTTAAAATCCATTCTAAAAATTAGCATTAGTGGCGTAACTTTGGAGGACCATTCCTATAAATATTTCCATAAACTTTAACAACAACGTTGGCATTAATGACTATATAAGAGACTTTTGTTATTCTCTAAAATGCTCCATTTCACTACACATTAGGTGATGTTTTTAAACTAGATTTAGTTTTATATATGCGTAAGATAACGAAGAGTTTTCTTTAGGGCCTCCAAACATCTAAATGGAAGCTTGTTCAATTTTTTTTTTCAAATTTCTAACATCAATCATTTGACGCCGGTTCCTTCAAAATGGCATCGGTCATACAGCACCCGGACATCAGTCTTCTGACACTCGTTCCAATGGCACAAACGCCACAAATATGGCAGGTTTGTGGCAACATCTTTTAAAAAAATTGCAATGCTTCGGCCTTCCGACCCACGTTCTAATGGCAGAAATGTCACAACTATGGCAAGCTTGTCATAAAATATTTTTGAAAAAATTATGACATTGTCAGTCTTTTGAACGCATGTTCCAACGCACAAACGTTGCAATAAGGGAAAATTTGTTGGAAAATATTTTTGTGAAATTCCTGTCGACATCACTCTTCCAATGACACATCACGTCGCAATGTGAACAAGTATATTGTTGGATCAGGTGCTCAGCAACAAATTAAACACACAGCAGAAGCAAGCACATAACACAGTATTTAACGTGGTTCACCCAACCAATCTGGGCTACGTCCACCAAACATAGGCATCAGAAATATATTAATCAAAAAAAATATTGGAGATTACATCAAGAAATCCTCACACACTCTTAGCAAACCATCCGAATGGTTGCTTATTATATAGAATAGAGAATCTAACAACCTCATAACTCCCTCACATCAAATATAGGAGGCATTAACTCCCTCCCAACAACCTGGAGCTAATCTAGGAACTAAATCCCTATTGTTGTCATCCTTCAGAGATTTTTGCCTATTTGACTTCAAACAGAAAAATCTCAACAATCTCCACCTTGACAACAATTCGCCTGATGCCCTATTATTATTATCTTATCTTTTCTGCAAGCCAAGAGAAGCCAAACACCAGCGTAGCTTCTCTAACAAAACTGGTTTCGTGAACATGTCTGCACAGTTCTCCTTTATATGCACCTTCTCAAGAGAGACTCCGCTTTCAGTGATAACATGTCTTACAAAATGGTACTTAATTGGAATATGCTTTGATTTACTATGATAGGCCGGATTCTTAGCCAAATGTATTGCACTTTGACTATCGCAAAGTAACCTGATGTTGTCCTGTAACCTACCAAACTCACCAAGCAAACCTTTCAACCAAACTGCCTCTTTGCAAGCATGAGAAGCAGCAACGTATTCTGCTTCAGTAGTGGACAAAGCAACAATGTTCTGTAGCTTTGACATCCCGCTGATAGCTCCACCTGCAAGAGTAAAGACGTACCCTCTCTTATCCAAATCACCTGCAAAATCGGAATCAACATATCCGCAAACAAATTCACTACTCTTATTGTAAGAAATACAATAACTACTTGTGCCTCTCAAGTACCGAAGCACCCATTTCACTGCTGACCAGTGTTCTTTACCGGATTTGCCATGTACCTGCTGACAACCCCAAGTGCATGTGAAATATCTAGTCGAGTACAAACCATCGCATACATTAAACATCCTACTACATTGGCATATGAAATTCGAGACATATAATCCTTTTCTTCATCTGTATTAGGACATAAACTCGAAGAAATCTTAAAATGGGAAGCTAAAGGGACTGAAACAGGCTTCACATTATCCATACCAAACCTCAAAAGTATTTTCTCAATATACTTTTGTTGTGATAGCCATAGCTTACCATTGCTCCTGTCTCTGAAAATCTTCATGCCCAAAATCTGTCTTGCTGCTCCTAGATCTTTCATATCAAATGTCCTTGCCATCTGAGCCTTCAACCTGTTGATTTTTTCTATGCTTTTGCTTGCTAAAAGCATATCGTCAACATACAATACCAAGATAATGAATATGCCATTATTCAACTGTTTAAAATAAACACAATGATCATATTCACTTCTAACATATTTCTGACTCAACATAAAAGAATCAAACTTCTTATACCACTGTCGAGGCGACTGCTTCAGGCCATATAATGACTTCTTGAGCCTGCAGACAAATTTCTCATTGCAATGCTGAACAAACCCTTCCGGTTGTTCCATATATATTTCCTCATCTAAATCACCATGTAGAAATGCAGTCTTAACATCTAACTGCTGCAACTCCAAATCAAACAAAGCCACTAATGCTAACACAATTCTATTGAAACAATTTTAACCACTGGTGAAAATATCTCATGAAAGTCTATGCCAGCTTTCTGAGAAAACCATTTTGCAACCAGCCGAGCTTTGTACCTGTCTTCCGTATCATTCACACCCCGTTTCAGCTTGAACACCCACTTGCATCCCAAGTTTTTCCTGCCTTTCGGAAGCTCCACCAGATCCCATGTGCCGTTTTTACTCAAGGCCATCATTTCTTCCTTCATGGTTGCTTTCCATTTGTCACTATTTGAACCTTCTACAGCTTCCTGATAACACAAAGGTTCATCATCATTAGCGATCAAAGCAACTGAATCGTCATACCTTCTCGGACGGCGTTTGATCCTTGTAGATCTCCTTAAGGATGTTTCTGGTGCTTCCACAATTGGTTGTCTATCCTCTGTAGGAACTTCTTCATGATCGCTATCTGAAACCTGTTCATGTCCTCCATCTGAACCCTGTTCATGACTAGAATCTGAACTATGGTCGTTATGACTATCATTAGAAAAGTTGTCAAACTGAATATGCTGGAAATCAAATACATCATCCTGTTTCAATCCTCTATCTACATCTAACTGTACAAGAGAGGATTCATTAAACCTTACATCTCTGTTGATGATGATTTTGCGAGTAGTAGGATCCCACAATCTAAATCCTTTGTTCCATCACCATAACCAACAAAGACATACCTTTTCGATTTCGGATCTAATTTAGTTCGCTGATGTTTAGGCACTAGAGCATATGCATCACAACCAAACACTCTGAGTTTAGAATAGTCACAAGGGTGTCCTGTCCATACCTCTTGCGGAACCTTGTAGTCTATTGCCGTTGATGGAGATCGGTTTATCACATAACAAGCAGTTGCCACTGCTTCCGTCCACAATTCCTTCGGCAACCCGGCGTTACTCAGCATACACCTTGCTCTCTCTAGAAGAGTCCTGTTCATGCGTTCAGCAACTCCATTCTGCTGAGGAGTATAAACCGTGGTCTTATGTCTCTCGATCCCTGCATCCTTGCAATAGCTGTCAAACTCTTTGGAAGTAAACTCACCACCATTGTCAGTTCTTAAACATTTTATTGTTCTACCAGTGCTGTTTTCTACCAATGCTCTAAACTGCTTGAAAACTGTAAACACATCAAACTTCTTTTTCAACATGTAGACCCAAACTTTCCGAGAAAAGTCATCAATGAATGATACAAAATAAGACGAACCACCAAATGCAGCTGTAGGAGCTGGACCCCACACATCTGAATGGATATAATCAAGTATACCTTTACTAGTATGTTTGCCTGTTTTAAACTTTTGTTTACTTTGTTTACCAAACAGACAATGTTTACAGAAATCCAATTTTCCAGATCTTAGATTTGGAAGTAACTTTCGGTCAGCCAAAATTTTCAATCCTCTTTCACTCATATGCCCCAATCTTTGATGCCATAAGTGAATGGAATTACTGTCATGTTCAGACACAG